>CM062291.1:299611034-299839379 GCA_031216915.1 Pictodentalium vernedei | reverse complement strand
AATTCACAGAAAGTAGCCATCCCAGAGTAGTGAGAGTACCCAGACACTGCCAATGGCAGTGTCTGGGTGCTCTCACTACTCTGGGAAGGCTACATTCTGTGAATTTCCGACATTTCAGTTTAGTTGTGTTTGTAGCTTTCCTCAAGTTGCGTGTAGGTGTCAGACCTCGAAAGATGGCCAAGCACAATAAAAGTTCTGTATATTTAGGTAATTATTATATTGGCTTTCCTGATTCTTCATGTATTGTAGCTTATTTCGGGCATTCATTGAGTTTCACTCAATTTCACTGCCATCCAGTTATCACTCCGGACATAAGAATGAGTTTTATTGAATTTTATTTGGCCTCATGAACAAACCGAAAACCGAGGTTTTATTCCACCTGAAAAACCAAAACCGAAACCGAACAAGAAATTTAAAAACCAACAGCTCTAATGCCCACATGGAAGATAGGATTAACTCTTAACCTGCTGAGTATTTTCAAGATATTTTTCATCAAATCTAGTCATGGCTGCTATGAGGACTACCCCTCACATATAATATACGGTACGCCAACATGTCGCAGAGAGATCAGGATGTTTTGGCCTTGAGATGTTTTGGCCCTGGGACGTTTCATCCTTGAGACGTTTCGGCCTGGGACGTTTCGGCCTCATAGAAAGAAGGTGGAGAAACAAAGTAAATAAAATAGATTCAGTCGAAGAATGCTTTGACAATATGTGTGTAGAAGTGAAGCCTTTTCAATGAATATTTACGCGAAATTATTGAGACAAATTTAGATAACAATTAATGTTACAGACTTATCTAGCAATTTATAAAATGAACGAAATCTGGTGAAAAATGTGATAATTTAATAACAATTAATGTTACAGACTTATCTGGCAATTTATTAAATTCAATGCAATCTTTGTAAAAAATTTAATAATTTTGCGTTTATTCATGAAAAAAGCTGAAGAGGAGCCATTTCAAAGAATAATTATGCAAAATTACTGGGGACAAATATATATAACAATGTTACAGACTTATCTAGCAATTTATCAACTGCTTGAGTGCTACAAGCCACTATGAGGGCTTTCACAAAAATGAGGGTACCAGAGCAAAAGCCAATATTTACCTGGCTCGTGTTTCATATTCAGAAAAAATTCTGAATAACAAATACAGACCACCAAAAATAGTTTAGCCCTCAGCCAGTTAAATTAAATCCGGTAAAAAAATCTAATAATTGTGGTTTATTTTAGTCACTGCCAAACAACGTGAAATTCATTTAAGAGGAGAGTGACGGCTGCAAGTGGGGGGGGGGGGGGGGGGGGGGGGGGGGGGGGGGGGAGGGGGGGGAGGTGTGGGGGTATGCTCCTATTTACTCCAGGCTTCCTTTAGTCATTTTTCAAGTTTGCCATATGATGGTTTCCTGATTTTCAACACAAAGTGAGTTTGCGAAAACCAAACTCAAGAATCATCAACAACTAACAGTTTGTCACTGTGTTCAATTATGTACTGAGTTGTGAAAAAAATCCTCTAGAGGTCTAAATGTCGAATAATATTTAAAAGTATTTATTGACTCATAAGCAAATATTTATTTATTGGGGCCGAAATGACATGGTAAAAGTTTTAAAAGTGATACGCTTCGGCCTCCAAGGCTAAAGTGGGACGTTTCGGTCTTTTATGGGGCCGAAACGTACCGGCCGAAACGTCCCAGGCCGAAACGTCACGAACCCTTCCCACTCCCAAGTTTACGCGTCTTCTGTGAGTGTGACAAACTTGCTAAGCTCCTGTGATTGCTGTACTGTGTAAAAAGGGTAAAAAAAACAAGGGTATTTCAAAATTTGTGCCTCGGCAAAAGTATAATTTAAAATACCGAAACGGTTTCCCGAAGCCACAGTCAACTTGATCATTCAACGAGAACTTACCTCACAGCCTACCTGATCAGAAAATGAAATCACCACTCGATTTTTCGATTAAATATATCTAAACTTCCATTCGTGTTGTTGACACAAGCGCTAATTAAACAGTGGAAAACAAATCGATACACATTCAAATGATATATTACTGTGTCACTGTTTGCATTTTGAATATTTATCTCACATTTATAGAACTTAAACAAATCGTTCAAATTGAACCTTCCGCTCAATTCATGCCACACATTGTTTACAATGGAAACGAACCAATTACAAATAACTATCTCGAGTAAAATGTCCAAATTCTTGGATGAGAAATGTGGTCGCTTTCTCCACCTGAACAGTCCCCCGGTTTTAAAATGATCGAATGTTAACGACCCGAAGTCTAAAACTAACTTGACACATTCACTTCTGGTGTCGAATAAATATGTGGTGTTCAGCAAAATTATGATACTTTGCACTGGAGATCTCAGACCCAGACGTTGGGGCAAACCAGGGTAAAAAAATCGTCAGAGAAAGGGTCATGGAGGATTGTAACCATAATTGGCGAGAAGGGGTCAAATCAAAGAGGTCTTTGGGTGGCATACGTGATAAAGAGAAGCCTGATTTTGAAGAGTACCTTGATGGCACCTTTGGAGGGTCACTGTTGTTCAAGCTGAGGTCGCGGTCCCTGGAGCTGAGGGGAAAAATTGGGAAAAACAGTGAGAAGGAGTGTCAGATGTGTAATTTGGGCGTCGTGGAGACCCTAGAACACTTTCTTCTTGAATGCCCAAAATACCAGTCTAAAAGAATAAGATTCACTTGGAGTAGGCTATAACGGGGAAGTGGGATGGGAGAATGAAGGCCATGTGGTTAGTGGGAGACTCAAAGGCGAGGGTTAATATGCTAATCGAGAGATTAGGAAGAATGGGGCAAGGGATGTCATCAAGCAGTTCGTCTATGAGTGTTGGGAGGAGAGAAGAAGCGTTGGAATAGGTAGGCTGTTGGGAGCACAGGGATAACCAAGGCCTTCTCATCCGAAAACCGCGACAAATCAGCGTCGGCCAAAGTGTTATTATCATTGTTATGTAGCTTACGCGGTCTTTGTAAAATGCGCACAACGTAGGAACGACATGGGCTTCAGAGGCCTGTAGGTCAATGCCTCCGTGAACAGCGAAATGAAGAGGCCTACCCACTGCTCTACGTGTGATGTGGCAGGCGTATTTTGGATATTGCGGTGGGTAGTAGCGGTGTTACTTGTGGATGAGGGAGTGTGTGTGTGTGTGTGTTGAGGGGTGGGGGGGGGGGCACGGAACCTTTACCCTTCCTAAATTTGGCTCTGCCCTCACACATACCTAACAGTGACACGCACGTGTGTGGAAAGGTAGGGTTTTCAGGACTAGGACACCAGACCTCCTTGTGAGGATTTTCCGACGTGAAATTGGTAAAGAAAAAACAGAAGAACAGACGTTTGGTCGAACTGACAACACTTCCCTTGAAGCGATTGTAGCCCAACAAACAAAAGAGGAAGTAACATCAAACTAAAATATACGAACGTTGCGAGGACAGATATTGTGTGAATATTCAGTTTATAGAATAATTGGAGTGATTTGTGTGGCCACGGTGGCGTGGTATTCACATCAATATGGGGACTTTGGTCATTTTAATGTTTTGGGCTAATAGTGCCTTGCTAATTTTAAACCAAAATAGGCCTAAATCATAACTAGAGCTGGGAGGTTCAAGAAAAAATCTCGGTTTCAGTACACTTTTTTTCAATGCACGTTAAGAGCATATCTTGATTAGGTGAGTACTGGAAGCTCATTTTTAGCCCAACTTGACAAAGTCAAGATAATCTGTTGCCATCACGCGTGCGGAAGTTTGTAAGCCTGTTCACATTTTTAGCACAGACTACACCCCGTAGTTTTTGTTCGATCATCACTAAATTTCATGAACTGATTCGAGGTCATGTCTAGATGAGAACGACCCATCTTGGTCGCGATCAGTCGACCGTGAAGGCTGCGCGGGTTCGAAATCCGAAAACCTTTAGTACAGTCTACAGGTCGTATTTATGAAGGGATTTTATTGTAACTGGGTAGGATGTCTCCGTATAACGTGTAGATGAGAACTTCCTATTTTGATTGGATTTGGTCAAACACTGATGATGACGGCCGCAGGGGCACGTTACATAGATTCTTTTAGCACAGCCTAATTTGGTAGGATGACTCTGTATAATGTCTAGATAAGAACGTCCTATTTTGGTCGTGATCGGTTAACCGCGATGACCGCACGTGCCCTGGATTTGTTTAGCACAGACTACAGTTTATATTTATGAAGCCTTTTCATTGTAACACTTGGCAGGATAACTCCGTACGATGTGTAGATGAGTTGAGACTGTCCTATTTTGGTCACGATCATATGTCTATTCTATTCTATTCTATTTTATTCTATTCACGTACCTACTAGGCCCCTGCGAATTTCGAATATTCGTTTATCATTCGATTAGACCTCCGATATTAGATTTGAATTCGATTCGAGTTAGACCCCTTCGAGGCTTCGAGGTTCGAATCTTCCGTGCGATTCGATTCGAATCTATCGACGGGTATTCGAAATTTTGAATCCATGGCGTAGTTTTGTTATAGTTATTACTACGATGTTTTATTGATGAATTCCATCCAATACAGTTGTCACAAACTAGTATACGATCGTAATATAATAACCAGGTACAAGAACATTATTGTTCGTCATGATAGAATTGTAATCTCACAGGGTATAAGCGGACAGTCGACTGAAACGGAAATTGTGAGCAGTCCGGTGAGACTCCCCTAGCTGAAACTTCGGAAATTGAAAATTACACGCATTACATTTTTGTGAGATTGCGTTCGTGGATGTACCTGGAAAATCCAACCAACACAGGTAAGTAGAATAGTTTACTGTTATTTCTAGAAAAGACTGAGGTCCGATTCTGTGTGAATTTGTCACTAAACGTAGAATTTGTTGACTTGGTTCACGACAATATTTGTATTTTTTGCAAACGAGAATGTGAAAAATGATACCGAAACACAAGACCAATGGCGTTTTAAATACATTTGACTCTCTAAATGCTTAAAAGAGTTACTTCCCACTTCATTGGTCCCTTCATGGGGAAAATCTGGAGCACACGAATCGCAAACCTGGCTAATATCTGAAGCCACTGTAGTCTCCCTGACTGTATGACTAATTACGAAGTACCTGTCCGATTAACTGAAATGTACACAATATTTTTTGACCGGTTAATTGTACCAATATCGTTACAAGAATCCGGATATATGTTGCAGAGACTCTCCGCTTTGCGGATTAGTTATGCCCCACTGGTAGAAAATTAAGTTATTAACATCATAAACACCAGCAATACATATTTCATCAACAGTTCCACTGGAATCTTGGAAACTTCAGTTGTAAACTAGTTCTGTCATACCGAAACATACACGTGTAATATTCGATTCAACATCCCCGGGAATCACGGGACTGATATTTTGGCGAAAATTTTTATTTCAATCACGTGTTTTGTAGCAGAATTGTCATTTGATTTTCACTAAGGTGAATGGAAATATAAACCCTGGTTTACGAACACGGTGCTAATAAAAGCCTATTTGTATTTGAGCACCATAATTATTTTGATCTCCTTTTTTTGGATGAAAACGAAGGTGTGTAGTAGTTAGTTACACCCAAGTGTTCACTGAGAACGAGGGGCGAAGATGTTGGAGATATGCAGAGATAGAGAGAAGCAGAGAGATAGGGGTGGCGGAGAAAGCTTAGACAGAGAGAGAGAGAGAGAGATAGAGAGAGAGAGAGAGAGAGAGAGAGGTGGGGGTGGGGGCGGGGCTTGTGGAACAGCTAACTTTGATTAATGTACCATGAATGGATTTATGGGGGTTGTGATCAAATACGGTCAGAAATGTATCTGGGTGAAAAAACACTCGTGATAAAGGTCGAGAAGGGGTAATAAATGGGTCATTGTGTGATTTTAATTTTGCTTTTCAAAGGCTTAAACAAGTTTTGTGCCAACCATATTCTTGACCTATTGACCCCATTGGGTTTTGTGTGCGGGATGAAGGGGGGTGGGGGGGGGGGGGGTGGGGGTGTAATTTTTCAGAACTTGCGAGGCATATATTGTTCAAAGTTTTGTTAGAGTGAACCTGAGACTTGTGTTTTAAATACTGTGTTTTCGTGAATTGGCAAGTGTGAGACACAAATAATATGTATCGTAAATAGTCATTGACTCTGCAGCTCAACTTGTCCATGAAGGGAATGAACTAACTAGAAAGTTCCAGCAATGGAAAGTCATTTAATCAAATTTTCTACAGAAAGACACCACACCAAAGCTACATATGCGACCCGTAGGGTGCACTAATGGAATTGTTGACAATTCATATGCCAAAATCAAGATGGTCGATGGCGGCCATGTTGATAGCTCCCATGTGGACATCACACCAAAACTACATATGACATTTGAAACAAATTGGATGAGATATGCAACCTGTGGGGTGCGCTAATGGAATTGTTGACAATTTATATGCCAAATCCAAGATGACTAAAGATATTTCCTCATATTGCGCTAAGTAAAAATTTTGGCTCCTATAGGGAGCCCAACTATTAACCCACGGACTTGATTTGAACAAACTTGAATCTGAAGTCCCCCCCCCCCCCCCCCACACACACACACACAAACTCTCCCCTAGAGATGTTGTCTACCGAATATCAAAAGATTCTGAGTTGTGGATCTGAAGAAGAAGATTTTTAAAGATTACCCCCATATTGCATCAACTTAAAATTTGAGCTCCCATAGGAGGAAGGTCAAATATTAACTGAGGGACTTGATTTGAACAAACTTGAATATGCCCCCCGTAATATACCAAATATTAAAAGATTTTGACTAGTGATTCCGGAGAACAAGATTTTTAAAGCTCATTCCCCATATTGCCCTAAGTTAAGATTAGGGCTCCTGTATTGATGCTGTATACCAAATATCAAAAGACTCTGATCAGTGGTTCTGGAGAAGAATGTTTTTAATTTTTGCAAATATGCTGAATCAGCTTTGTTCTACCCCCCCCCCCCCCCTCCCACACACACACACCCTACAGAACATCCTGACACATCCGATGGCAATTGCTTTATCATTTATCATTCCGTGCTACTGGTCTTAATGGTGCGTCCTGCCCAATAACAGTTCTCTGTTCGGTGTGGTTTTGGAAATATGGGCATTTGGAAATATAGAAATTTTGGGCAGGGCCAAAAATCTTGCCCCTCCCATTACAAAGACAAATATTACTCCACGAACTTCAGAAGGAAGCTCCATACTAAATTTCAAGTCATTGTACCAATGTACCCACTGGTTCATGAGAGAAGATTTTTTAAAGATTTTGGATCAGTTTCCCCCACCCCTCCCTTTGGTGCGTGGCAACTGTATTTGAAAAAACATGGATTGACATATTATAAGTAACATGCATATCAAATTTGGGTTAATTTGTCCTAGTGGTTTGTGAGGAGAAGTCGATAATGTAAAGTTCACGCCGGACGGACTGACGGTCGACGGACAGAAAGTGATCACTTAAGTTCCCCATGACTTTCAGTCAGGTGAGCAAAAAGGGGGCGCTGGGCTGAGTTATTTTGTGCGATATGATGGGACATGCACACTGAGTTGGGTCAATAGGTGAGTTTGTAGAAGAGTCAATGGAAAGGGGTGGAGGGACGCATAATATGTGGCGTGGCCATTGACAGTAAAGGTAACCTTTCCACTTCGATTCAGTTGAAAAGCTCGTACCCGTTTTTGTCTGGACAACTAGAGCCTAAATGGCAAATGCCGGACTTGTACTCACAGCTGGACAACTCGTGTATCCATTTCTCTTTGAATGGGTTCAAGTTGTCAAAACGTGGGTGCGAGTTATCCAAACGTGGGTACGAGTTATCCAGACGAAATATGGGTAGGAGTTGTTCAATTGTGGGTACGACTAGTCTAGTACGACTTGTCGCGTAGGTAACAAGACTATTTACGAGGGACGGTAAGGCGTTCATGCATATTATTCCAAGACATCTTTCAATTCTGTTACAAGTAGCAATTTGTCGGACAGTGCAAACGCAGTTGATCGTACACTTAGAAAGTCTGTTTTTGTAATTAGTCGTACAGTCAGGGAGAAGACAGTGACTACAGTTATGAGTTCGGTTTACGATTCAAGTGCTACAGATTTTTCATATGAAGGGCCCAATGAAGCGGAAAGTGATTCTTTTAAGCATTTTGCGAGTAAAATGTATTTAAAACGTCACTGCATGGTCTTGTATTTCGGCATCATTTATCACATTGTCGTTTGCAAAAATTACAAACATTGTTGTGAGTCAAGTCAACCAATTCTACGTTTAGAGACAAATTCACACAGAATTGGACCTCAGCTTGTTCTGGAACTAACAGTAAACTAGACGTACTGTCTGTAGGCTGGATTTTCTAGGTGCATCCACTAAATGAACACAATCACACAAAAAGGACCGGTAACCTGCGTGTACTTTTTCATTTTCCGACGTTTCAGCTAGGTGAGTCTCGCCGGACAGCTCACAAGTTCCGTTTCAGCCGACTGTCCGCTTATACACTGTGAATATGTACTCTTGCACTGCCATCTTGGAATATGAATCGACGGCCGTGACGTTGCGCACATGACAACACATGAGCTGCAAACATGTTGCCACGGTAGTACTGCCCCGTGACACGCCCTTGGATGACATGTAATTCTGTTCTGCTTGTCATGGTTATGCCTCCCCACACCATAACCGATCCACCATCAAAACGATCGTGCTGCCTAACAGTTACACAATGGTATCGTTCTTCCGCCACCGCCCCACTCTGTTTTGCCTGTCGTGGAAGTAGAGAGTGAACATCGATTCAACGGAAAACATGACGTTGCTCCACCGACGATTTTCCCAGCGTTGTCGTGCTCCACACCAATTACGCCTTGCTGCGATGTTGCGTTCAGTCAAACGTGGAATGATTCGAGGTCGTCGAGGGTACAAATTCCAGCTGTGTAGGCGATTTCGGTTACTCTAACCACTGACTCGCACACCTGTCGTTCGGTGCAGCTGCTGTCCAATTTCTGAGGCACTTTAATGGTAAAGCTGTGGTTCGGATGAAACGATCCTGATTAGCAGTTGTCGCCCTTTGACGTCTGTCATCAACATTGCATGTCTGACGGTAGCGTGACCACAAGCTGCTAATCACTGATTGAGTAACGTTGAGAATTTGAGCCACTGCAGTCTGTCTGTTTTTAGCTTCCAACATGCCAACGGCACGTAAACGTTCGTCACGTGTAAGTCTTCGCAAACCTGAAAAGTTACGTTTCGACCAGAAACTATTGATGGACGAGTTTATACCAAGAAGAGAACGATGATACCCCCGAAAAAGCCCGTCCAGTACAAATGAAAATTTCAAAACGCACCCCAAAGACATTAACGCGGCGCTCGTGCTAAATACCTGCACGAAGTTTTCGTGGGCCGGTGACATTCATGATCCACAATAAACTTGGTAACATATTGATGTGAACAATCACGCGTATCCAATGCCATTGTCCGAAAATATCAACATCAGTTTGTATATCCCCTACTTTTTTGAATAGTATATAATAATACTATATAAACGTTCAAATTTCGACCCTTTCTTCAAAGAGACGAGAAGTTTAAAAACATAAATTTCATTGCAATCATAATTTTAGACCATTTGAGATTCTGATTTATAGAAGATTAATGGACACGGTGGCTCAGTGATTACGTCATTGGACTTCAAACCGATAGGTCATTGGTTCTATACCCACCAGGGGTAACTGCGTTCTGTCCCTGAGCAAGTAACTTAATCCCGATTGCCAACGTGTGGGCACGGTGGCGTTGTGTAATAAGGCGTACTGCACGTCAGGGGTGCACTTGTCTTCATTTAATATAGTACAGTAGAGATGAATCGAATCTAATTACCTGGAGCTCTGCAGGAGCATCTAGTGTTACATTCCCATAGGAAACCGGAGCTTTACAAGAGCAAGTTTTTTTCCTGTGCAACACTTTCGCTCCATCCAGTTAGATCTGGCAAGTGGTACACGTACTGCACATTGAACTTCAAACCGAGAGGTCCACGGTTCGCTACTCGCCAGGGATAACTGCGTTGTATTCTTGGGCAAGGCTCTTAATCCCGATTGCTCAAATGGGGGCACGGTGGCACTGCGTACTAAGGCGTACTGCACGTCGATGGTGTACCCGTCTTCAATCAACGCTAACTCTGCGTGCGTGTAGTTGGTACGTTAGGGAGACTGTCTGACAGTTGCTCGCCGTTGCTATGTGGTTCTCCCCGGGTACCCCGGCTTCCTCTACCCGTAAAACTACCCAATCCGAGGTCACTCTGGCGGTCGAGGGTGTTGTTAAATTCCGTTAAATACATAAATAAAAAACTGTGGTTCTTCTAGTCTTACGGTTTGGCGGGGCATGTTCTGTTATCTAGTACGGTAGTATAGGATGTAGGAAAGTACCCTGGTGGTCTACTGTTATCCCTTATAATACTACAAAATCACCTAATGGGTTGTACTATCCATGGGTAGTTCGGAATACGAAGTCGCATGGTTTCTAGTATCGATTTAGAGTATGGCTGGTCTTATGGACATTCTAAGATTTGGCCGAGGGTAGCGATCGTGATATCATGATCTGAGATAGCTAGCAGGCCTGTAGTAGTGCTACAGGTCAATTGTAATCGTACAAGATTGTAAGGGTGACAGCAAACTGGAGTATTGGGTGACTTCAGGAGAAGTCGATCATAGGTTAAGTGATGGTGACTGTGGGCAAGTCAGCAGTAGTGTTCTAAGACAAATGAAGGGTATGGGCCATGGGATAGTCCAGAAAGCAGGGGATAAACAGGCGCTAGGAGCCATATCTGTCCCTTAGCCCTTTACCCAACGTAAGGGCCAAAACCGGCCAGCGCTATTCAGAAAGATCACCAATTAATTTTCATTATTTTTTTCATTTTTTTGTCTCAAAAACATAGGTTATGACCCCTCTTTCGAACGAGCTCGTCGAGCTCGTTCCAGTAAGTCTCATAGCCTATGTTTTGAGACAAAAAATGAAAAAAATGAGTTATACAAGAATTTTATTTGCAAGTGTCGTCTGCTTTTCATGTTAGGTAAAGGGCTCCTTCAAACAGTATCATCCAAAAGGTATCCTCTAATAAGTATCCTTCAGTAGCACATCACCATGTCATAGGTATCCTCAAGTACCCTGATGAGGATAAGAGGGGTAATAGATTATACCTTATTGAGGTATTTCCACATGCCCCTCATGGCCTCGTTCTAGTCGTTACATCGTTCAGCTACTTTATCTTGCTTGAATGCTTCCAAAATAGAATAATTTGATAATCTTCATTTTCTTCCTGAGTCTAGTTTTCATTCGTGCCCAAAGCCAGTGATGATGTTTTCTTGAACAAGTATTTGAGTTATCTCCCATACATCGCGTTACATTCCTCAAAGTACGAAAAACTGCAAAAATATTTTTAGAAAACCATTGACGATAGTTTCGTAAGCGCCCACGCTCTCGGTTTCCAAGACTGTGAGACAGACGACTTCTTAATTTATGTTATAATCCGTTATACATTCGAGCAAAAAGAGTCTATCAAAACTGGCAAGGAATTCACAGGAGGAAAGTGTCCAAAACGAGCGTCTACAGGAAAATTGCAGTCATTTTTGCGAACAAATTGAACTGAATTTTTTTTATTGTAATTCTAAATGAAAAAGATAATGAAATATAGACACACGGCGTGCCTTTCAATTGTTCTTGCAAAAAATATGTTGCGGGGAGAGGGGTGGGGCATTTTGCCCACGGTTAATGGGCAAAATAGGTCTTAAGGCTCATCTTGGCCATCAGCTATTTTCAAAGAACAGGCGCTTGGCGTATTGGCAGAATTTAATATAATAAGTATAAAATATATTATACTATCAATACTTAAAAGCACTTTTTTAGTATTGATGGTATAATATATATATATATTATATACTTACCATAGTAAATTTTGCTGATACGACAAGCGCCCGAGGTAGCAACCGTCAACATTTGAGGAATATCTCTTACAAGAAAACTTCAGAGGTTCACAAAAAGCATTTGAGGCTGTCAGAAAGATAGCACAGTGCCACACGGGGTTCCCGCTCTCATAGCATGAACAATACCCGCGAGCCTACTGAGGGCACACTAAACACCTTATACACTCTTCTGTAGTCGGACTGCCACTGAGCATCCAGTGGCAGTACAGACACGGTAGGAAAAAATCGTCTTTCACTTTATCATGCATGCCCTGTAGTTGGCCCTGTTGCATGACGTTTTAGTTTCGGTTTTGTCATGTTTGTGAAGGTTTGAATTTAGTCATTAACACATTACCCAACGTAACGGACAAAACCGGCCAGCGCTAATCTCAAAAATCGCCGATTAATTTTCATTATTTTTTCATTTTTTGTCTCAAAAACATAGGTTATGACACCTCGTCGAGCTCGTTCCAATAAGGGGGTCATAACCTATGTGTTTGAGACAAAAAATGAAAAAAAATAGTTATTCAAAAATATTTTTACAAGTGTCGTCGTCTGTTTTTCATGTTAGGTAAAGGGCTCACACTTCACTCCTCAAATCTGTTCCTTTCTCTGCCGTTTTTCTACCTCCAGACGTTTCTTACTTCTTGTCTGGCCTCAGCCCGTGTCTCCCGTTTCAAACAATTTTTTGTGAAACTGCTTACGACTGTCGGTCGCTTAGCAACGGCCTAAAATTTTCGTTGCCCCCACCCCCCAAAACAATGAAGTAATGCAACTTTCACATAACATACATAAGCCCTAAAAGTGTCTCCGACAAGCCAAAAAATGAGCAGACTGTCATCTGCAAAATGAGGTCCCCAGAGGGTGAATTTAGTGATGCTACCCTGCACAGCAGGGTAGCATCACTAAATTTACCCTCTCTGAACCTCATTCTGCATCAGGGTCTCAAAACTAAACAGAAAGAGGAACCCAGAGGATAAATTGGCCCACTGTATGGGAAAGCATCATCACATTCACCCTCTGGGGATCTCATTCTGCAAATGTCAGACGGCTTATTTTCAGGCTTCCCAGAGAATCCTAGTTAAGACTAGGGGGCTATGGGAGGCCCCAACCCCCATAATGGCCTTTCAAATGTCATGCCCCCCCCCCCAAAAAAAAAAAGAAAATACTGATCAGAGCACCCCCATTATATAATCCTGGCTACGCGCCTGTCTTATGATGATGTTGTCCGCTTTCGCAGATCTACGCAATGCCCTGCACTCTTCGCTGGCTTTGAGGATTGGATATACATCCAAAGTGCTCATAAAGGATGGATCTGAGATAACATAGCATGATTCGTTCCAACATTTAGTTTAACAAGTCGATTTCTTAAAGACGATATTCGATAAGACACAATCAGCATCCTAACGAATAGCGGTCTCAGCCCGAATCACTTGTGCATTCCAACAATGTCAAGGAACAAAGTCGCATATGAAGTAACAGCTTCAACGGGGAGTGGCTGGAGGCGCTGAGACTTTGTAATGCAGGCCGTACCGCTGGTTGTCTGGTCCAAACATTAACAATCTGATATGATCCGGAACCCGGGTGTGCAGTCCGTTTTTTTCCCCCACTTGACCAGCCCAAGGTGCTTCACTCGGTGTTTTCGTTTTTGAATAAAAGCCGAGCGTTTTGACGCCTTCCGTATATGTATTCTATGGGGTGTGGGGGGGGGGGGGTGGGGGTATGGGGGGGAAGGGGTATCTGATGGTTTGTAGTGAATACCAGAAATGTTTGATAAATTTTCATCAAAATGAAGAATTCTGTATAACGTATAATGGCTTTATAACAAGCGAATTTTATATCTTCTGTTGACATTGAGTGCAACATGGTGCCATCTGCAATGCTTTAGCACAGGCAGATGGCGCTTGTTACACTCAATAGTCGATAATGTTGTATCACTTACTTACGCCTTCATTCGTAATGGGCTGGCGTCTCCTATCTGGGGCGACCCGGGTCTTAGACTGTGAGTGAAGCCTGTTCGCAGAACTAATCTCCTAGTTAGGCCTATTTCACAAGTTAAGTTGGAAGGTAAATCCAAAAGTGAGCACTGTATCCAGAACTACCCACAATTGGACACATACAATGCCTCATTAGGCCTCTCCCGTTCGTTGGCTAAAATTTCCGCACCCAAAAAAGTTTCTTCACTTTTAAAGGAAAGCCATTGCGGCAGTGAAGAGCACGATCGATTACGAAACTAAAAAATATTATTATTTCTTTCGTCAAAAAGGTGTTAGAAATTCGGAAAAACTTTCAACGTTAATTGTCACTGAGTGGTAATGAGGCCTTGATTTTTCTTCAATAAAACATTGTTGGTTATCAACTTTACAAAAAGCTGCATTTAATTAGGTAAGATACTTCATACCGTCGCGGGTGACTCGCGACAGTATGAATTATTTATCTAATTAAATACTGCTTTTGTAAAGACTCGCGACTCGTTGTTATTATCTAAGTGCAACAATAGGTATATATGTACCGACATCATTCAACCTGACAATTAAATGAATCAGTGGCATAGATGTTACTTGCTCGACCGCAGTTTTCGTCTACCGAGGGTTTCGTCAGAACTTTCGTGTTCTGTCGGATTTTTCCGTGACCAGTTGTCCGTTCACTCTTAAAATAATTGCCAGTTCATTTTAAAAAAAACTTGATGAATTTTTTTGGATCAGACAAGAAAATACACAACCTCCCCCCCCCCCCCCCCACACCCTTCCATTAGCGTTTGGGCACAAAACACTTTATTTGGCACTGAAAGATCCAGAATGGCTAAAAATGTGGCACCAGACAGTTTCGGTCCAGCGTTAACACAGCTAACGACAGAGCTCTGTCGAGCAAACAGTACAAACGACCGAGCTATATCACTGTGTGTTTTGGACGACATTTTCTGCATGTTGAAATAATTCCCCAACTGTGAAGATTGCTGACCTCAAGTTGCTCATTTGAGAATTTCAGTGATGATTGAAAACTCTTGATTATGAAAAGGGATGAAAAAGTATCTGTATGGAACAAACGATATTTTAAGAAAAACTTAATATCCAGAATGAATCATACATAGGCCTAATGCAGTCCTAACTGACTCCTCCAGTCGGTACCTCCACGCCTTACTTCCCTACAGGGAAGTGAGGGTTGAGGGTAACGACTGGAACAGCCTAGTTAGGTTTTCAGGTGTCCCAATAGATTTAGAAGCAGGCTAGCAGGTTTATCGAGGACAAGTGGTCGAAAAATTTATATTTATTTATTTATTGGTGTTTAAGGTCACATACTTATGTCTAATGGCTAAATCGTGACCGTGATAATTTTACGGGTGGGGGAAGCCAGAGTACCCGGAGAGGACCACCGAGCATCGACGAGCAACTGTCAGCTCCTCAACATTCTAACTCAAGCAGAGTTACAGCGGTTGAAGACGTGCACTATCAACGCGAAGTACGTCTCAGTACGCGGCGTCATTGTGCACCCATGTAGGCAACCGGGATAAAGTGCCTTGCCCAAGGACATAACGCGGGTCGTCCCGGACGGAGATCGAACTCGGGACCTTTAGCAGTAGCATAGAAGTCCAACAGTCTACCACTGAGCCACCGCGCTCCCTGGTCGCCGAAAAAGACATTTAGAAAATTTTATGCTAACGTCTACTGAAAACGTGTCTTTGGTGAATACACTCTAAAATCAGTTGGGTTATAAATTAACCCAAATCAACCGGGTTGAATGAATATGAACCGAATTGGGTTCATATTCACTCAACCCGGTTGATTTGGGTTGATTTTTAACCCACTTGATTTTAAAGTGTAGTTACAGTGTATCGTGTTTGGCCACGCTTACCTTTGTCAAGTCACTAGAAGACCAACCCAGGATAGTACACACTTTTTTGTAACGAAGGAATCATTTTCTAACTTACTCAGTTTGATGGAATCTCGATAACTGAGAATATGTAGTTTCAGATTACTTTTAGACTACATCATTCTGCAGAGTTTCCAAGCACTGTACATCCATTTGGTTTAGAGGTATCACTTCCGTACCATGTCTTTTTTCTTGGTACACCCACCATTTTCCAAATAGTTCCCCCACGAAAACCTTATTGAAGCTGTTTTTCCCTAAAAGTTTTATTTGATTAAGAATTTGCTTCGACTTCACAATTAGATTATTTGTGTGGTTTCGGTAGATACCTGTTCCCGTTTATATGTACCCCTAAACACTCGTAGTCACATGTCCCTCCCACACTAGGAAGTTTGCTGTTACCTTCCGGAAAACAGAACTCTCCACTCCCCTCTTTAGAGTAGGTTCCACTTTACGGTCCACGGGTATAACTTTGCTTTTGTTCTTATTTAGTTCGAGTCTCTATTTGTTCCCATATCTTCCAACTATTGCCAGTATCTCCAGCCCATCTTCACTTTCTGACACTAGTACCATATCATCTGAGGAAAAAATAACCATGGGATCTTCAGGTTTCCAACTGCTACCACTTCGTCGCTATTCAGGAGTCCATCTCCAAAATCTTTGATGTACAGTACAAAAAGATTTGGAAAAGGGATACACCCCTCCCTGCTTTAGGCACATCACCATAGGAAACAATTTGTTGTTATGTTACCCAGACTAAGCTGACTTTGTATATCTTTATATAATGCTTTCAAACACACCTCCCAGGCCTAAGGCATCAAGCTTTCGCCACTGACCTCCTACATCTTCTATCATTTGCCTTTTTAACACTCAGAAACAAAAAGCAAGTTCAAATGAGGGGGAAAAGCTACGTTTTTGAGACATAATATAAAAAAGTAATAAAATTTGAATGGCGAATTTTATGATTAGCGCTGAGAGGTTTTGTGCGTTACGATGGAAAAAAGAATTAAATTTTCCAGTTGATATACCGACTTGTACCGTATAAAAAGTGTCTCAGGTAACACTCACTGGAAGTGGTCCATCTAATTCCGACTGTACATTTTGAGAAACGACATCAATGGGGTATGTTATTTTGTATTCCTGTTTTACATCGCTGTGTTTCCTGCAAGGTTTGGCGTCCATCAACCTCTTCAATCCACTATAATGTAGCGCAATGCTTTCGAGACCAACAACTTGACAATAATACTTTAGTGGCAGACACACAAACAATTTCTCCTTAAACTCAAGCACGATAAAACACGTCTTGGTGAGAGACACCGGGACGAAATGCATGGGTGCATCTGCTCAATTGGTAAGGGGAAGGTCACAAAGGTACCCGGACAAGCGCTGTAACATGAAATTCATGAATAGGGTCGTTGCTGTGGTGGAGTGGGGTGTGTGGGAGGAGGGGGGAACCCCCCTCCGCAATAATTGACATGTTTGTCATCCACATATAAACTAATCACTCCCATAATAGCCGGCAGAATCAGCAAACACCTACAACTTAACTAATCATTCCACAACAACGTAGGGTATACAAGGGATCATATCGGTACAGTCGGGATCAACACTAAGAAACAAGATGATCATTGACATATGTAAGTTATAGAAGAGATCCCTGTCTATGGCTTGGGTGGATTACAAAAAGGTTCTTGACAGCGTGCCACACAGCTGGATCGACGAATGCCTCGGTATCCTCAAGATCAATAGCGATGCCCGAAAGTTTCTCGAACATGCAATGAGAAGTTGGAAGACTACAATAAGTCTAACTCATGGGAATGGAATTCTAACAACAAACCAAATACCAATTAGGTGTGGTATTTTCCAAGGGGTTTCGCTATCACCTTTGCTATTTTTCATGTCACTGTTCCCATTAAGTTGTGAACTGGAGTCTCCCGGGACAGGTTTTGGGGTCAGAAACAGAAATGGATCGCACAAAATCGATCATCTTCTTTACATGGACGACCTGAAATTATAAGCTGAACCCGACACCCAACTAAAACACCTATTATACCCCGTAAAGGGATTTAGCGATGATAGAGGAATGAAGTTGGCATACAACAAATGTGCTAACTTAACATTTGAGAAGGGTAAGGTAAAATCTACTCATAATGTTATCCTGAACGATGAAGGTGAGATGAAAGAGCTCGAACCAGTCGAAAAATATAAGTACTTGGGGGTCGACGAAAACGATGGCCTCGCACAAGTGAAAATGAAAACCAGGATTATAAAGGAATACACCACTAGGGTCAGGCAGGTTCTGCGTTCTGAGCTAAATGCTAAGAACAAAATTACGGCAATAAACACCCTGGCAATACAGTTATGGATTTGTTGATTAGAACATTGGAGTATTGAGAAAGATTGATAGGAAGACCAGAAAGTTAACAATTCACGGCATGAATGGCAACGAGGCTGTCGTAGAGGGCTTGATAGAGATAGAAATGCCACATAAATGCACAGCAACTGGGCTGGATGAATACATTTAAGCGCAATGCTGATAAGAACATACTTAGTGTCCAACACCTTGAGAATAATAAAGCGAAATAGAGTACCGCAAAGCTTGCCCGGAAGTTCAGAGGAAAGTAACACCGAAAGTCTACACAAAAACCCTAAGTTCGCTAACTCAGCCGACCAAAGTTGTAAAAACGACTTTGAAGAATAAATTGGCTGAAAAACCGCAAACAATCGTATGCATGGCCAGCACACGCGATACATGAGAAACACAATATCGATATACATCAGTCGTACCTACATGTGGTTGTCACAATCAAGCCTGAAAGGACATATTGAATCCTTGACAACAGCGACCCAGGATCAAGCACTCACCACGCGATACTACTGCAAACACATAATGAAAGAACACCTTGATCAGACATTCCGAATATGACACGAAAAACCCTCGACAGTAGAGCACATCATTTCAGCATGTCCGGGCTTAACTTCCACTGACAATGTTATTCATCATAACAATATTGCAAGATATGTCCATTAGGTTCTGGGCAAAGACAACAATATTGAGGTTAATCCTATATGGTAAAACCCTCGACCACAGAATGTCACCATCAGAAATGATATAACCATCTTATGGGACACACAAGTACACACCGATAGACATGTACCATGTAATAGACGCGGCATCGTTCTGAGAGATCGGAAGTGTGGTACCCGCCTTCTGCTCGACATTTCAATCCCCCGTAATTATAATATCGTGCAGAAGGAAACAGAGAAAGTGAAGAAGTATGTTGATCTGCAAATTGAGTGTAGTAGGATGTGAAATTTAAAAACAAGTGTCATCCCAATAGTCATCGGGGCCACAGGTGCCACCACAAAGGATTTTAGAAAGTGGTTTGATAATGCATCCAGTTCCATCAGATCACATCACCTGCAGAAGATCGCAATTTTGAGTACAGCGAATGTTCTGAGAAAGTCCACCACCACCAAAACTGTGAATTGAAGAGAACGAAGTTACAGTCCACGTTGTATTGAGTGGTGACGGTTGTTGATCTAATAATAATAATAATAATAATAATAATAATAATAATAATAATAATAATAATAATAATAATAATAATAATAATAAATAACAAAGGAAACTCTAAAAATGCTTCCTTGACTGAGTGTGTTTTCAAAAGGCTTTTGAAAGATTTAAGGTTGTCACAAGTTCTGATCTTGTCTTCCAGGTTGTTCCTGAGTTGCTGGGCCATCCAGGAAAATCTTCTGCAGCCATATTTTGAACCCATAGGCTTTTGTTTGGTACTCGGACTTGTGCCACACACACAGTCTGTCATAGAAATGGAAGTCTGTAGTACCTAATTTTGGGCTGTTGGGGGACTGGAATGACAAATTTGGAGTACCTATACGGTACGTGTTAATTAAAAAAAGAAGTTGCATAACGACTCCTTCATGTATATTTTATTTATTCGCTGATAAATTTACAAGGAGTCTTGGTGTTTTTAAAACTATAATCCCGACTTCATAATATTCCAACTACATCATCAAGGCATGCCTTCGACGAAGGCATGCCTTGATGATGTACATGGAATATAGTCAGTGGGGGCTTACTTCAGCCATCGCAGTTAGGACAAATTAGGTTTACAACCCCCACCCCAAATCGGTCATCTTCGCGAGGCCCCTGAACATGAAACGCGCTACTCTGGCAATTGTTGATGCTATTTCAATTTCTTGTCATATCAACCGGTCTGACCATTTGTCGAATCCAAGCACCAAAGCATATGTGTCACTCGTGTAGTGTGATGAATGAGATACTTGCGTATAGCTCTGCTGAATGTAATCTGCATGGAGAGAGTGTTTTGCTCTTTGGAACATCAAAGACTCGAAGAGTGGGTCAGGGATGAACATTAACTCACACGAGCCTTGAAAATAAGAGAGTTAATTTATTGAATATAAGATTACAAAGACCAGGCAGGGGTGTAGCTATGGGGGTGTAATGGATGCGACTCCCCCACCTCCCCCAATAATTTTCCAGTCGGGAAATGGAAAAATTGGGATCGATTCCCGCTTGCTGGCAACCATGTACTTTCTTACGGGGCTAGATTTTCATCTCGGACTTATTTTCATTATTTATGGCAGATTGGAGATGTGGGGTTCCTAGCATGACCGAGTTTGAGTCCAGTTCGTGCTATTAAATAAGACGATAAGCCCAAGCATCACGGCGACTAAATGTTTTTATCCACAAACAAATTTCCTGAGTTCTTTTATAAGCTATAATCCCCATTGACAAATATTCCAACGACATCATCAATTCATGCCTTGATGATGTAGCTGGAATAATTATTTATTTATTTATTGGTGTTTAAGGTGACATATTTCTGCACAATGACTAATCATGACCATGACAGTTTTACGGGTGGAGACAGCCGGAGTACCAGGAGAGAACCACCGAGCAACTGTCAGCTCCCCAACATACCAAGCCCACACAAGCAGGGTTAGCATTGGTTGAAGACAAGTGCACCATCGACCTGCAGTACGCCTTAGTACATAACGCCACCGTGCCCCCCACGAGGGAAATGGGGGTGAAGTGTCTTGCCCAAGGACACAACGCGGTTGCCGCAGGTGGGATTCGAACCTACGACCTCTCGGCTTGCAGCTTACACCTCTACTTACTGAGCCACCGCGCCTCCCTGTAGGTGGAATATTTATTCAGTCGGAACTTGAGTCTTGATATTCGAGACAAATCAGGTTTAAAGCCCCCATTCCCCCGCACCCAATGGATTATCTTCGTAACGCGTTTGAGATTAGAGATACAGTCGTTGTTTCTGGTCAAGGGTCGTCTGCCTATTCAAAAACACGACATTTGACTAGAAACAGCTGCTTTTGGTAAAACAATTTTCCCTGTCCACCATCATCTAAAACGAAAGTACATGGGTGCATGGTGTCCAACATCGGAGGTGAGTTGACTCGACGTCTGGTTTATAAGTGTTCAGGACTTGATAAGGCAGACGACACTAAGTCTTGACGACAAACATGTGCGAGTTCACATTTAGTCCTTAATGTAGAATTAGCGGGCCCATCCGCCCTATGGCAGGAAGCCCCGCCCGCGCGACAGAAAAGTAGCCCAGTGCATATCAAGGGAGATAATCAAAGTTGGAATTTCTAGCTAGACAGAATTATATCTAATATATCAATGCGAATGTCTGTATCTATATCTCTCTCACAGGTACTCGGCACAAGCTGGGAAATCGAAAGAAAAATGATATTTGATACCATTTTTGAATCTATGCTGACGTGCCCCTGTAATGGAATATAAATATTAACAAGGTAAACAACTCGCTTTTCGAAAACGATAGCATTCATCTTCGTTGTACCCCCCTCAAATTTGATTCACACAACGTATCCAACAATACCCAGTATCATTGGAAAGGGGAATGAATAAGCTTTACAGTGGTGTATTACATGACCGTTCGGTGTTCTTGGGTTGTTCATGATAACTGGGAGAAGTCGCTGAAAAGGCCGAAAAACATTTAGTCGGACAAGATAGTGCACAGTGGAATGAGGTTTACGAGCGACAATTATCCGATTTATTATAAATAATTCGAGGTCCCATTGTCTATGGAGGGCAGATTCAAATATTAACCGTATACCTTTATCAATTACTAATCACGGATCCACATTTATTCATTTCTGGAGTTCACATTTAACGTTTACACACTTTTTAGCCGTAACTTTGACATCTTTTCCCAAGTTGACCTAAGTTGACGGCGTCCATAGATACGCGACTTGCGCAAAAACTTTCCCCATTCCCCCATTGGCTTATTTTCATCGATGATTTTCTCGGCATAAATAGTAGCCAATGGGATGTCATTGTGCTTCTATGGATGCCGTTAGCTTGTGTAGTTTTCCAAGGTAAGGTTAAAAAAATGTACAAACTGCAAATGTGATCGCCAGAAATGGATAAATGTGGATCCGAGATTAGTAATTGGTAAAGGCGTACAGTTAATATTTGAATCTGCCCTCCATAGACAATGGGACCTCGAATTATTTATAATAAATCAGATAATTGACGCTCGTAAACCTCATTCCACTGTGCATTATCTTGTCCGACTAATGTTTTTCGGCCTTTTCTGCGACTTCTCCCAGTTATCATGAACATCTCAAGAACACCTAACGGTCGTGTAAACACCACAGTGAAGCTTATTCATTCCCCTTTCCGTTGATACCGGGTACTGTTGGATACGTTATGTGAATCAAATTTGAGGAGGGAAAAACGAAGATGAGTGCTAATCATTTTCGAAAGCGAGTTGTTCACCTTGTTAATATTTATATACCATTACAGGGGCACGTCAGCAGAGATTCAAAAATGGTATCAAATATCATTTTTCTTTCGATTTCCCAGCTTGTGCCGAGTACCTGTGATCTCTCTCTATCTCTCTATCTGTCTTTGTTCCGGGTGAACTCCTCAGTTTTCTCGACCGATCGATCTCAAATTTTGTACACGGGGGGTAATTCGTCCCTGCGAGTAACATGGGGTGGGTGCCGTGCCCGTGTGGGGTGACCTTGACTTTGAAATTGATGACCTTGACCTTTTATTTCGCAAACAGCTGGGCTGATCGGGCTAAAATTTCATATGTGCGGGTATATTGACCCATCGATCATTTTGACTTTATCGGGGTGCCCGTGCGGGGTGAACTTGGCCTTGAAATTGGTGACCTTGACTTTTTATTTCGAAAACGGCTGGGCCGATCGGGCTAAGATTTCATATGTGCGGGTATGTTGACCCATCGGATCATTTTGACTTTATCGGGGTGCCCATGCGAGTGACCTTGACCTTGAAATTGGCCTTGACCTACTGTTTCGAAAACGACTGATATAACCATCAGCCCCCCCACCCCCCACCCACCCCTGCTACGCCGTATATCACCCGCTAGTAATATATAAACTCACTCCAAATATTATAGATAAACTCACTCCAATTTCCCAGGCCAATGCGAGTTGACGTAAAGCGTGAATTTAACAATGAACGCCGACAGCAAGAAAGATAAATAACTTTAGAAAGAAATATAATTTATTCAGATTCCTAACAATTTTATCAAGATAAAAAATACACCCAGCGCACAGAAATAATGCAAATATACACAAATACAATCTTGAATTTAGGGCATGACTATAAGTACAGCTAGAACGAATATGTTCGTACCTCCATCGCGAACGTCCAGTCATATCTGAGAGCAAACAGGAGTGATTTAGATTAGTTTATATAATGAAATATCAAGATCCGGTAAACGGTAGTTCCCTTGTGCTCAAAGATTAAAATCACTAACAAAGTAATTTGCAAATTGAGGGGATATAACGTGCTCGAATGGCTTATGCAATGATGAACAAGATGGCAAATCGAAAAAGACATGGCAGTAAACTAAGTTCTGATGTTGAGGAATTGTGCTTTGCTAGGTAGTTTTTAATGCTTATATTGCAATAACAAAATATTCCTCAACAGTCTGATCCAAGGTTAAATTGAACGTGTTAAGGCGTATATTAATACGCAAGGTACATGCACTATTTCTCAGCGCAATATAATGAGGCTCTAACGAAAACATCGTCAAAGGCGCCGGAATCATCAGAGGGCAGAGGTGTTTATGGGGGGGGGGGGGGGGGGGTACGCGTGGAGAGTGAGGGGTGAAGTGTCAACAGGGCACTCGACTCAGTATGAGTTAAGATTGAGAGTTTACAATATAAAAAATATTATGACACCTCGCTCCACTAAAGAGACAATATTAAGATTTAGAATAACCCCGCCAATTGTGTAGCTTCTTTTGTAATCGTTATACCAAACTAATAATCCCCCCCCCCACCCCCCCCCCCCCCCCCCCCCCCCCCCCCCCCCCCCCATTGGCATTGGCACACGTGAAAGGTGTTAGAAACGAATATTCTCGAGTTTCTCCGTCAGTTCTCAGAAAGTGAAGTCTTTTCCACAAGCACCCTTCCGAGGTAAAATGGCAAGGCACACCACTGCCCCCTTGCCCCCAGCTTCAGGGCACGGGCAGCCCTTTTTGAACCTTCACCGACACCTTTGAACATTACAGGACGTTGTGAACACCTACTAATAATCCTGTTGCCATCAAGATCGAGCTCAAGAATTTCAGTCAGTCAGTGCGATTTCACGGCCAGTTCACTGTCTAAGTTTACTCTTTATCCAACGTATTGGAAAAAGCCGCGCAGCAACATACATAAAAAATCACCATTCAAATTATGGACGTGACAACCGTTACTTATTCCCAGTTCCTTATTCGACATTCGTTATCAACCGATTTTATAGGAATAAGTAATGGTTGTCACGTCCCCATTCAAATTTGGGGATTTGCACAGCATCTTAACCCTTTACGTAACACGAAAAGCAGACGACACGTGCAAAAAATATTCTTGAATAACTATTTTTTTTCATTTTTTGTCTCAAAAACATAGGTTATGACCCCTCGTTGGAACGAGCTCGACGAGCTCGTTCCAACGAGGGGTCATAACCTATGTTTTTGAGACAAAAAATGAAAAATATATTGAAAATTAATTGGAGATTTTTGTGAATAGCGCTGGCCGGTTTTGGCAGTTACGTTGGGTAAAGGGTTAAATTACGTGGGAAATTATGAAGAAAATAACTGAGCTGACATTGGCAATTTTTTACGGGTCTAATCAACAGTCATGGTGACTATTCGTGACGTGGTCGTTGGGTATGGGGATACAGATGTCCTCCAAGGAGGGGTTTGGCACGAGAATAAGTCCATCTCTGTCGGGATATCTTGGTTACGGCGCAATGCGCTGCAAAATTGAATTTTCCACATTTGAAAATGGCATTTGGACGAAAGCGAGCAGCATCAATTTTTTGTAAGGTTGAATTTGAAATAGTATTTCAGCAGTTACCGAAGTCAATTGTGAGTAAATCGCGAGGGAATTACGTAATCTGAAGATACAAGACTAATATTAAATACATTTTCGCAGAACGGTTAGAAAATCTAACCGAAAAATAGCATGCAACACGATACATTGCGTGTGCTCAAGTCCGTTTTAATACCTGCGAAATTGTCATTAGGAATAAAGACTGTTTTTCTCATCAGCGTTAAATATTCTGTTTTAACAAAATGTTTCCATGTCGATACATGTAAAGGTGCATGTCCAAATAATTGTTTATTTCAATGCTTTTCTCCGTTTTAATTTTATAGATCACTTATTTTCTGACAGTGGTCAGGAACTGGAAAGTTCAATTGATTGGTTGGTTTTACGCTCATCAGGCGTATAGTAGGGGGTGGCGTGGGGGCATAGCTATTTTTTTTGTTTTCTTTTTTTTTTTGGTGGGCCATTGTTGGGGATTCGAGGGCCTCCCCATAGTCTTAAGTAGGACACTCTGGCCGTTACCCACTCCTCCTACTTCCATGAAGGGAAGTGGGAGGAGGGATAAACTTCCGGGGGTCGTAGTTGGGACTAGGCATCCCTACCCCGGGGAAATTTGAAAAATTCAGTGTTCTAAGAGAGAGTCTGAGGCATTTATAGCGTGTGTTGGACACCATCCTTGGGCTGTGGAGTTAAGTTGCATTGGGCTGATGTTTTTTTTTTGGAGTGGGGGGGGGGGGGGGCGGTGCAACTTTAGAGGGGGCCAAGACCCCACCCCACCCCAATGGCTACGTGACTACACGTACAACGGCTAATAGTTCCACATTTTGCAAAACAAAAGAGTTTTAAGACAAATTCAAATTTCAAATGTAGAATAGACGTCCGGCCTGTGGGCTGATAGATCACTGGAGTATGGCACAAAAAGAGGGACGACATAATGAACCGCCAACGTATAGTGGGGATCAGTAATAAAGGGCTGTACGGTGAAATTATTGCCTATCTTCCCCACAAAAGCCAGGGAAATTAGTCCATTCGGAGGATTGTAAATCATATAACAGGGTAATTTTTCTTTTTCAACATGTTCTTGTTATGAAAAAGTTTAAAATTTGTTCTCCATCGACAACAGTGAACAAATCCAGACGGTATCTTCGCGTAAACGCAGGGCCGGGGAGAGAGTGGAGGGACCGGGTAGTAACCACGGAACTTTGGGGCCCGAGGTTGGCTTAGGAGTCCAGGATGACTTCTTAGTGAATGTGTGGGGTAACTAATCAATATTTTCAACGTGCAGCACACATTTAGTTTATCACATGGTCACCGCCAAATGGCTCATTACGGAAATATCATTCACAACACGTCTAATAAAAACGTGCGTAGTAGGAGAGCGATGAACCGACCCTCATTGGCCGGAGGGAGAGCCGGAGGGGGAAGTGACGTCATAGTCACGTGACACAGTGGCGCCATTTTGTTTAGTCATGGTAACCCGTGTGAGTGGCCATCTTGTGGCGCCATCCCCATAGCGATAGGTGGCGTTAGTGCGCATGCGCAGCGCGTGTTGTTAGGGTGATACGTGTTTCCGTCGTCCATTTTGTATATTGGGCCGCCATCTTGGTTTCTATGGTAGCACGTGGTTGCTATGTGACCCAAAGCCTTATAATATATTACTATATATATAAGCTTTGCTTATTATTACTATATATATAGTAATAATAAGCAAAGCTGTTCCAGTTGATAGACTCTTCTACTCTACTGGAGTATACTCCAGGACAAAGGAACATGGTCAGGTAGACGAAAACTATTACATATATAGAAAGAAGCAGAGAATTCTGAAAGAATTCGAAATAGTACAACTTGTCGGGTTGTTTGTGGTAATTCTACAAATCGGGAAATTACTCTTGTACAAAGGAACATACCCTCCGAACATACCCATGTCCTATTATAAGCCTTTGGGCCACATAGCAACCACGTGCTATCATAGAAACCAAGATGGCGGCCTCCAGTATACAAAATGAACGACGGAAACACGTATAACCCTAACAACACACGTTGCGCATGCGCACTAACACCACGTATCACTATGGTGATGACGTCACAAGATGGCCACTCACGTGGGTTACCATGACAACACAACATGGCGCCACTGGGCCACGTGGCCATCAAGTAACTTCCTTCTCCGGCTCTCCCGCCGGCCAATGAGGGACGGTTCATCGCTCTCCTACTACTAGCGTGACATCAGACGTAAATGTTGACGTCGTAACATTGTGCGTAACTGTTCGACACGAGGTGACCCTGACTGTAGAAAGTTTCATTAAACCACAATAATTAAATGAATAAATAAATAGATAACAAGAATTTCAGATTCCTCACAGTTTGATATGAAATTTCTGAACCGAGTTCACTAAAACTCGACTCAGATCGATTTTAGGGAAATCGGTTCAGAAATTTCATATCAAATCGTGACTTATTCGAGATTCTCTGTGTTTGCGAAGACCATGGTAATTTGTTCGTCCAGTATTTTGATGAAATCATGTTCAAATCGTTCCTTCCAACTGAGGGAGCACTTCCCTCATATCTATTCCATACGAATGTAAAATTACATTAATTTTGATATCGCCCATAATTCCATATACATATTTATCATTGGCTAATTTAAACTTGATCGGTATCTATCTTCAAAGATACTCCTATCTAATATCCTGTGCGATGTACTTTATACTCCAAACAATCCCTGGATATATTTCGTTATCTTTGAGATTAATTTGGGTAATATTGTTCGTATGTTTGTTAACGACTTCAGTTTTTTATCTTAGTTGTTTTCTTATTTTCACTCAAAAATTCCATAATGATGTTTCAATGAGCTTTTTCCATTAAAGTTTTTTCTTTCCATTGACGTACTTTGACTTAGACTATCGATCTTCATTTTTTATAATTTCTCTGCAGGAGATGATATCTGAATATGAGGAAGAAAGATGTCATATTGGACCGCTGCTGGTGGATATTCCAGTCCAGGACAGAATTTTTGTTGCCACTGAAATATGTATAATTTGGGCACATTTAATCTAGTATCCACTCTATAAATTGAATGGATTTGTTCACCAATGATTTGTGGAGTTAAGTTTAGATGAATTTTTCATCAAATCTAGTAACGTCTGCTTCACAGCAGCCATGACTAAATATTATGAGAAAGTATAGGAAATATCTTAAAAATACTCTGCGAGTTAAGAGTTAATCATCTCCGATCTGGACACTATAGGAATCACTCAATACAATCGTCATGTGTTAAAATATAAGTAGATGTCTTTTCCACAAGACATCTTCATAGAGGTTGTTTTGCTTTGAGCTGCAGAGTTTTACAGACGGTACAGACTGCTGACGACAGAACAGTTGGTCGATGGCGATGAAATGATGTCTTGCATAGTCGCGGGAGGGGGGGGGGGGGGGTAGGGGGAGCGTTAAAAAATTGGCTGTCCAATAGCCATGCATCAAAAAGACCATGTGATGGGCAGAACCTAGTGCATACTTGGGCGATGAGGCTGTAAGTTCATTTTTGTTGTGATAGGTCCTTATGCACGTAACACACTAAAATAAACTTATGACCTCGCCGTTCAAGTTTGAACTGAGCAGTACTCAACAATGTGAGTGCCGAAGGCCCAAAACGTCTCAACGAGGTTCCTCGCCCAGGAATATTTTAACCCTTTACCCAACATAACGGCCAAAACCCGCCAGTGCTATTCTAAAAGATTGCCAATTAATTTTCATGATTTTTCATTTTTTGTCTCAAAAACATAGGTTATGACCCCTTGTTGGAACGAGCTCACTGAGCTCGTTCCAATGAGGGGGTCATTACGTATGATTTTGAGACAAAAATGAAAAAAATTAGTTGTTCAAGAATTTTTTTGCTAGTGTCGTCTGCTTTTCATGTTAGGTAAGGGGGTAATGTTGATGACCTCTGATGTTGCCTGGCAATATTGTCTTCAATATGTAACAACTGATTCATAAACGCCCGAAAGCCTTTATGCTCTGTCCGATTCGGACTTCATTGTCTGTCGGAAGTTTTGATATAGTAGATTCGGTGACCCAAAATTCTAGGGAGAGGCAAGCACCCCCTCTCAGTGGCTGCCTGCTTCTTTCGTCAACGTGTCTTCACTCTTGATCAATGGCCAAGTCAACTGTTTCTTTTCTTGTTGAGCCTGTAGCGCAAACGGACAACATCTCCTCTATCAAAACAGAAACATAGTATTTCTGAACAACAAATTAACGTATTTCCTCATATATCTACATGTTACACATCAACAAACAAGCAAAAATAAGAATACTGAGTTTCAATAACCATTTACCCAACTCAGACGATATCAAAATTTGCTATTTTTTCCAAATCTTAAAAAAAAATCAACAAAAACACATCATGTGCTCCCTCCTTGAAACGAGCTCGACCAAATGAATGGGTCACATATTATGGTTTTGTTGAAATTTTTGTAAAAATATTACTTTCAACTGCTCAATTTGTAAATTTTGCGGGCGGGTGCTCCCGATTTGTTAGGCAAAAGGTTAACCAAAACTCAACGATGTAGGAGGAGTTGATTTCAACATAATACTATCATTTTTCATATAAAAATAAAAAATTTTTATAATCGATCGAAGGCAGCAACTCCAAAAAACTTTGAAAATGCTACGTTTCATATATACTATTGCACATCTACAACTTGGCAACAATACCACTGTATAGTTTCGGTGGACGTGACAGCCGTTACTAATTTCCACTTTCTTATTGGACATTCGTTATCAACCGATAAAATCGGTTGATAACGAATATCGAATAAGGAACTGCGAATATGTAACGTTTGTCATGTGCACGTACTTTCAATACTCTAAACGGAAAAATATTGTGGGGAGATGATTTCCCCATAAGAGTACACCCTTTCATAAAATTGCAGAATTTGTCCAAGTCAAAAAAGGCCAGTAACTCCAACAACATTTATGAATCTCATCATCTTAACAAACGCTGCACATCAACAAATCAACAATTAGGATCTACAGTTTTAGCAACCAAAAGATTTTGGAGAAATTGGTGTCACCAAAAGATCTTCAAAAAAGTGTGAAAAAAATGAACTGGCCAGAAATTGTATGCCGAAAATATTTATTTTGGCACCCTTCATACTTTAGGAGAAATCTGTGCTGAAGGATGGACAGATGAAGGGATGGGCGGAAGGAGAGTCAACAGACGGACAGATGGAAGGCGGTACGCATGTGATTTCTCTTATCTAGGGGAGACGAAGAAAATGTGTTATAACTTTCAGAAGGAAGAACACAGTATGTTGAAACAGAAGGCGGCAAAGAGTTCGAAATTTGTGGACGGAAGAAGACATTAACAGCATATAATAAACAACTTAAAGAATAACTAACAAAAGTGGTCAGTAAGCCATTTTAGGTATCAGCGTTTTTTTGAAAATCTTATGGAAATTCTTACAGTATTTTTTTTTGCAAGGGAGGCCACTTGAGTGCTTTGTGTCTGTATGGGATTTTGTTTTGTCAAAGGGGGAGGGGGGGGGGGGGCGCACACTTGAGCGCATTATGTCCCTATGGGTCTTTGAACAAAAAGCGGTCAAATGAATCCTCAATGTGCAAAAAATACTATATGTATACCCATAGGGTTTTCAAAACACGGCCCTTCTAACTCCCACTACCACTGATAAAACTAGATGTGGCTTTTCCCAACTAGGGACCAAGAATAAAGCCCGCGACACACTCTCTGATAGTGGGCAACATCAATATCAAGTATCATTAATATCCTTCAAGGCCATCAAAAGTTCTGAGCCAGACACGACTTGTTATAGTTGGATATCGATGTGGGGGAATTTGAATGGAACTAAGTCTGTGTCCTTGACCTTGTAGACAGGCATTCCAACCCTTATTCGCGACACACCCCCAGGTGGTGGGCAACATTAATACCAAGTATCATTAATATCCTTCAAGGCCATCAAAGGTTTTGAGCCGGACATGACTTGTTATAGTTGGATTTGGATGCGAGTGGTATGTGAACCTACACTAAGTCTGTGACCTTGACATCGTAGACAGGCATTCCAACCATAGTCGTGACACACTCCCTGGTGATGGGCAACATTAATACCAAGTATCATTAATATCCTTCAAGGCTATCAAACGTTCTGAGCCGGACATGACTGGTTATAGTTGGATTTGGATGTGAGGGGTATGTGAACTTGCACTAAGTCTGTGACCTTGACCTTGTAGACAGGCATTCCAACCATATTCACGACATACCCCCTGGTGGCGGCAACATTAATACCAATATTAAGTATCATTAATATCCTTCAAGGTCATTAAAAGCTCTGAGACAGACAGACAGACAGACAGACAGACAGACAGACAGACAGACAGACAGACAGACAGACAGACAGACAGACAGACAGACAGACAGACAGACTCCTTTATACCCCTGTGAACTTTGTTCGCGGGGGTATAATGGCCATAGGGAAAACAGGCGCTCAAGTGACCCCCTTCGAGAAAACATTTACTGTAGGAATCCCGTGGTTTTCTCAAACATGCTCTTACCCAAAGTGCCCTCCACCCGAACTGCTACTAATAACCGAGAAAAGTTGAGTGGCTAATAAAATAGTTTAACGAAGTACTGGAGCTGCATGGGTGTGTACGTTCTAAAATCAGTTGGGTTTAAAATCAACCCAAATCAACGGGGTTGAGTGAATATGAAACCAGCAGGGTTCATATTATTCACTCAACCCAGTTGATTTGGGTTGATTTTTAATCCAACCGAGTTATACTGTAGGAGCAGGAAAGGAGGAAATGTGAACACCACTAATCCTGGAAAGATACCACCATATACTTCGTGACCCCATAAGCTATTTTAATATATCCTTCCCTTTATTGTGAAACACAAATTCAGACTAGACGTAGCTGAAGTAATATATACGTTGTCTGTTTATATCTATATAATTTGTTTTTCTTTAATGATATCCGCTTTGCATGTATGTGATTGGCCGAAGGGAGTTTTTCATACCTCCATAATTCGTATGTATGTTTTTGCTTTGTTCTACCAATCTGTCAACTAAAAATTATGGGAATGGCCAATGGTGCAGTTGAACTGAAAATACTGTGGGTGTGCGCGTATTAGCCCGTGTTAACGAAAATTAAACTGTCGTCTGCACAAAAGTTGATATGAAAACAATGATATAAATGGCAGAGGGCTCGGCCGCATAAAAATACATTACAAACAAACACTCTGAATTAAATTATAACAATTGAAATGAATTATCTGTCGCTTTATCGCGTAGTGTGGCACTTCATATAAAAGTTAACCCTGTACCCAACGTAAGGCCAAAACCGGCCAGCGCTATTCTCAAAAATTACCAATTAATTTTCATTATTTTTTTTATTTTTTGTCTCAAAAACATAGGTTATGACACCTCGTTGGAACGAGCTCGTTCCAATGAGGGGTCGTAACCTATGTTTCTGAGACAAAAAATGAAAAAAATTAGTTATTCAAGAATTTTGTTTGCAAGTGTCGTCTGCTTTTCGTGTTAGGTAAAGGGTTAACAAACCCATCCCACATTCATACTCTAATGAAACGACAGATAATTCATTTCAATTCTGATCTGAAAAATTTAATCTGAATTCTTGCTACTTCTAGCTCTTTCTGAGAACAATAATTTTGTGATTACAAACACAAGAATGGCATTTCATATCGCAAAAAATATTGATGCAGCACATGCGCAGATTGCAGGAAATCGCACTTTTGCTTTCAAAAATCTCCGAGTGGCATGCGACTAAATTTCCAGAAAAGGCGGATAATGTGAGAAATTGTCACTAGAATTGGAAAATTGTCCGGGGGAGAATTGCCCCTCCCTTCCCTTAGCAGAGAGAGAGAAAAAAGAAACGACCACAGCATTCCCCGTGCTGGAAATAACCTTTAGGATAACATTTTCATAGAGGGAGTTCGCCCAAACTGTCAACAGGCCGAAATACACAAGAATAGTACCAGGAGGCGACGTGCAGGCACTTCTGGGGATGTATCATTACATGCAGAAACGGTGGTGAATGTAGATATTGGATCATTCAGGGGGCGGGAAACATATTTATACCATGATTACCTCCTATTCTACTATATATAAAAAGCCTATGACATAAATTTTAGCTTTACACACCAACCGTGGTGAACACGCCAGCAATGGGATTTCAATAGTAAAAATTTACACCTGCAGTTGAAATACATGCATGATGACCTTTGGTGACCTCGTCTTGAAAGCAAACTTGTCTAAATTTATCACTCGCCGTCGCCCCGTGAAGAGTGAAATGAAACCGGCAATTATTTATTACGTTTTTAAAAAAGTTTACCTCATAAGATACCAAAAATTAACAAACATACGTTGTCTCATGTTAATAAAGCATCCATAACTCGAAATAGTATGTTATTATATTATTAAAATGAAAAAGCTCCGTAATTTGCGCGTTTCGTTTTCTATTTCGTTTCGGCGATAAAATTGCCAGCGGAAGTACCGCCCACCGGTGCTCATGTAAACAAAAACAGATTCGCACGGGTGAATATTGATTTGTTTAACATTTAATCTGACGATCATGGTATAAATAAAATATATCCAAAGTAGCTTGATGTACCATATGTTCACCACTCGTGGTGAAGTGGTGTTGATGCGCGCCAAAGACTCGCGGTTAACACCACTCCACCACTCGTGGGGAAACTTTGGTACACCAAGCCACTATGGGTATATTCTATATTCTGACCCTCCACACTTTTGATGAATAAAAAAATACCCATGGACGTTTTTTAATCATTACTTACTTGATGTTTTAATTTAACCCTTTGTCCAAAACGAACAGCAGACAACAGTCGCCAAAACAAAATTGCGGAATAACTAAAAAATGAGCTCATTCTAATGAGGGGTCAAAAAGCCATGTTTTAGGGAATAAAAAAATAATTAGTGCCCTCACCCTCATACACACTTTCATCTTAGTTCCGCCGCCACCGAGACGTACATCACACAGTTCCCAGCCAATCTTTTAATCTTAAATGGTTGTTTTATCGCGCTTTAATTGATTCCAAATACTGAAATAATCATATTTGCACCTGAATATTTCACCTCTTTGCCACCTTCCATCGGGGGCGTGACGACAGGGAAAAGGGAGGGGGTAGTGGGGTGCCTCACTCCTATCCCGGTCTAAATTTTCAGTAGTTCTATGTTATAAGCCTAAAAACACTAACAGTCTGAATTTTCCTGCCCTAAGGCAGTGGATTGCGTGGCATTCTATTATTTTTAGCTTTGACCGTTTTCAACAGGCGTTCGTTATTTTTGAACCCCTTTTCATGGAATTTTCCTACTGGAGTGCAACAAGGCGCCATCTGCGTTGTGCGCCTTGTTGCACTCAACAATAGACGATATTATTTGAACACAGGGGAGGAGGATGCATTTGGATTTCCCCATAAATTTAAAATTCAAAGGACGCAGCTGGGAAATTCACACTCAACGAGGGAGGGGGTGGTGTTGCAATGGTTTTCCGAAAAATTGGAAGTTTGGCAGCTGGAGGTGGGTTGAGGGTACAGTTGGACATTGAGAGGGGGCATATATCCCCACTTAGACACCCACCCCCAGTCAGCCACGCCCATGCCTTCCACATACTCTACTCCTATGCAGAAAGCCATCGACCCGAACTACAACCGTAAATATTATCTCTCTCCACTCAAGTATTGTATTCAACGGAGACGTGTCTGTTTCGTCAATCAAAAAATCGTAACATTCCAGAACGGAATCGAAATAGGTTCGGAAGCCGGATCTCCTTGAACTCTTCTTGGGTCTCCTGACGAGGGGACCTGCTGATAGACGAACTCAAACGGAGACACTTGATATAACTTTTTACCACATAAATGGACGTTTATTCGAGCAATAAAAGTCTTGGATAATGTTTTGCATTATTCACCAAATAGCAGCTGCTAGTAGGGTGATAAGTTTGCCCAGTAGGTTTAACACTGAAAGAATTTATTCCTATAGTAGAGACGGACTTGTTGACTTCTGACCTCTACGGCATTCGTGTTGTCATGACCTGTTTTACGTTTGTGGGAGACATAATGAACTGACGTTTATCCAAAGTTGACCGTCGCTGAAATGTTTAGTTTTAGAATATACACATTTCAACTCTGTCTAATAATAAAATAAACAACAATTAACAATGAAAACACAAAGTAAATCAATCAAAACCAAGCGTTGAAAAGCATACAAGGTCGATTGTGAAAGGCGAGGGCATGATGAGGGATGTTTCATTTTTCAAATTAGGAAAGTGTAAATAAACAAATGCACGTGTCGTCTGCTTTGTTTACAAAATTCAAGTTGAATCAACGGCGAAAAAAACAACAATAAACAACGAAAATAAGAAAGATAAACGTTGTTCATTTAGGTTACAATGCAGTGTTTTCGTGGTAAACAGCGCTTCTAGTGGTTTGCACCAACCTTTAATGGAGGATAAAGGTTCCTGGAATTATCCGATTGGTGGAAAATGAACTGAGCTTGTAAGTGTGAATAAAATTTTAAAGTGCATGTTTTGGAAAAGATATAAAATATTGGTGACTATTGTCTTCTGAAATGTGTGAGAGAAGATTAAAATTGGGTGGCGGTAGGTAAAAATATGTCTATTTCATTCAGTGCAAAACTGGACGGGAGTACAGTAAGCTCTAAATTTAAAGGCAAAATTCACATCGCGACCTATACTTTTTTTCAGTATATTGTTTTCATGAGATGATAAACTGAATGGATAGATGGTTGTTTTTGCCCAAATCAGCTTGATAAGATGGGGAGAGGAGGAAAGATTAGTACTGTCGGCAATGGAAAAAAAACACTGTATTGTAACCTTTAACAAAGTAGTTTTGCAACTTTAGCTCAAGTTTATAGGGGAATTATTTTTAGACAGACATGTATCACTGCGCCTTGTTTATTTTTGGCAGTTTTGCTTGTCGATCGAACCAATATGCTCCTCACTTCTCGCAATGTTTGGTAGCGAGTAACAGCACGATTTCGCCGCGACTGCCCTGTAAATTATTTTTGGGATAAACCAAATAAACGTACACTGTTTTCTGGTAAACAAATTATTCTACTCGTACCATTAAGAATGAAACCGACTCGACAGAGGCTCGTCGGTTTCATTCTTAATCCCACTCATAGAATATTTTTTTTTACTTGAATACACTATACGTTTATTCTATATGTAAACATTTCAACGATTCCAAATTTTCCGAATTAGCGCGACTCGAACGGAATCGAATCTCGGGACAATTTCAAATCGAATGGAAAGACACCATACAGAGTGGAGCTTCAGCCTGGGGATAACAAATATATTGTGAAAGGACCACAAATAGCGTAAGCAAAATTTCAACAATGGATCTCCGGGTCAACCCGAAGGTCCATTAGCTGAAAAGTTGATTGGACTTCTGGTGTATTTTTACAGTAGTTGACACCTACTGCACGAGTGGAAACTCCGCTTAATGGATGTTTTCATAATAAAAAATTCTTCACGTGATGGTATATGTGAAAGCAAGGTTGAATCTGTCCGGTGCCGAGAATCATACCAGCGACAAGCATAACCGGTACACCACATCGTTAGAATGATTTCCTTATTCGGATACGGAAATGTTTTTTTTTTTAATTTCTTTCCCTCCGTAAAATAGAGTTTGGTATAAAATATATAGAAATGTGGAAGTTGGGAGAAGAGGGACCTCACTAGTGTGTGCGCGTGTGTGTGTGTGTGAGAGAGAGAGAGAGAGAGAGAGAGAGAGAGAGAGAGAGAGAGAACGTCGAACCTATAAAGTGTTCGAATGTTCTTTTGATCTTTCCAAAACAAAATGCACACACTTTGCCACAGTTAAAAATGTAAACATTTCACTTACTTTCTCACAACAAAGTAAAGAAATTGAATGGATCAGCTTTATACCCCTACAATGACGCCAACGTTATAGCCATACAATACATAGGCTGTAAGATTAAAATATAGCCAATACAAGCTTGTACAAATTAGAAATTGGGGCGACTTGAGAATACTTTAACCCTTTACCTAACATGAAAAGCAGACGACACTTGCAAAAAAAATTCTTGAATAACTAATTTTTTTCATTTTTTGTCTGAAAAACATAGGTTATGACCCCTCATTGGAACGATCTCGACGAGCTCGTTCCAATGAGGGGTCATAACCTATGTTTTTGAGACAAAAAATGAAAAAATAATGAAAATTAATTGGCGATTTTTAAGAATAGCGCTGGCCGGTTTTGGCCGTTACGTTGGGTAAAGGGTTAACTGGTTGAGTGCTAGAAGCAAATATCAGGGATTTCAGAAAAATGAAGGTACCAGAGCAAAGAGCAAAAGCCAACATTTCCCTTGTTCATGTTTCATATTCAGTCAAACGCAAATAATATTTTGTTTATATAAAGTTGTTCTATTGCAAATCATTGGAGAGTGCATGTGGGGTATTAGACCTTTAAGGAATCACGTATTTCAGGCAACTACTTTTCAAGTAAACCCTTTTCAGAACGTTTCAAGCAAGAGAAATACATATTAATATTTGTATATGGGAAAAATATATAGTGCGTTAAAATTTATTAAGACACACTATATATATATTTATTTTAGTTATCCCGTAACGTTTTTCCTTGTCTCAGGGTCAAACGGTCATCCTTCGCGATAAAAAAAGTTTCAGACTTATTGTTCTCACAAAAGCGAAAGCGGATTTCTTTATTTTCATTCAGTAGTTCCGTACATTGCGTTACATTACAGTATTTCATCGCCAGAGTCAAAGGTATTAGTCTTAACCCTTTATCCAACGTAACGGCCAAAACGGCCAGCGCTATTCACAAAAATCGCCAATTAAGTTTCATTATTTTCATTTTGTGTCTCAAAAACATAGGTTATGACCCCTCTTTGGAACGAGCTCGACGAGCACGTTCCAAAGAGGGGTCATAACCTATGTTTTTTAGATAAAAAATGAAAAAAATTAGTTATTCGAGAATTTTGTTTGCAAGTGTCGTCTGCTTTTCATGTTAGGAAAAGGGATAAAGTAATTTTGTCCCATACACAGACATCTACTTTACAGTTTAGAAGCCTGGGGTGAACATCAGCTTTATTCCCGTACTGGGGTAATGTACAGAAAGAGGTTATACCACTGATCTGAATAAAACTGGATTAATGGGATACTCTTTGGTCACAAATAAAAAAGAGCCAGCATCTCGATGAGAGGGAGGTGTGGGAGAGTGTGTGTATGCTCAACATTAACTTTCTTCTTGGTAGTTTTCAATTTCCTGTCGCCTCGCAATCGGCGATTGCTTTTCATATTTTAGTTATTACTGACAAAATATAGAGGTGATGTTGGAATATTGATACCCTTTTACTATAGTTTTCGTACTACTCTTTCGTTTGATATTTGATGATGTGAATGGTGTTAGGCTGTCACCACAGTCACAGCGTGAAAGCCTCCAAGTCATCAAAATATCACCGATGGCAGGGGTTACCGCGCTGATTGACGACGCATTCTCGAGGGAGCGCGGCAGGTTGGGTAGCAGCGTTTTTCGCTGACGTTCAAGCAGTCCAGTTGTATAGAGGTTCCGCTCAACAGTTTCGCACTATTGCACCGGGGTGAAATTTTAAACATAGGGTTCCGCTCTACAGTTTCGCACATGTTGAAACTGAGGTCATGTAAAATAGAGATATATTTTTAGTATCAGATATATGATTACATTAGGCTTTTTGTTGGACAAAAGAATTTGAAGTTTTGGTCCCAAAGTTGGAGTCTGATACATAGGAGTAAATTACCAGATGAGTTATGGGAAACAGTGGCTTCGAAAAATTGAAAATTTGAAGTTTTGGTCCCAAAGTTGGAGTCTGATACATAGGAGTAAATTACCAGATGAATTATGGGAAACAGTGGCTTCGAAAAATTGGCTATTTTTTAAAATGTAATTTTTACACGGGTTTGTTAACAGACAGGTAACTAAAAAATGAAACGGAAACATATTTTTTTTTTGCATTTTAGAAACAGGGGATGCTCTGCTCCAGGGGTAGGCAGGTGGGGTTGGTGGGAAAATTCTGCTTTTGAGGCTGCTGGGTGGCTGAAAATGACTGGTTCCGGCATTTTTTCATGCAATTTTTCAGGTTGAAGTCTTGCCTTTGACAATAAATTATTCCACCCACATTCAGATTGTTTATTTCTACTTAGTCAGATAGTGTTATATGTTTTTTGTGGATTTAGGAAATGTAATACATGTTATGGGTTAGATAACGAAGTTACAGAATATTTGCATTTGAAGAGAGTGTATGGCATGTCATTTTTGGAAATGACTGGAAAACTGTGGAGCGGAACCTTAAAGAGCATTTTGCCGTCGGTGTCAATCCTTGAACCAGGAAGTTTTTTATTTGTGTTTGAGTTATAAGTACACCATTTTTCAAAAAACTTCATTATTTCTGGTTTGTGTGCAATTGTTAGTGATAGGTAACATTCATCAAGTGATATCTCAGCACAACTGGAAGGAAATAAGTGGAAATTTGGAGAAATTTATTGATGTAGCCTAATTTCGCACCCGTTTTGAATTTTTGTCAAGAGTTCGAAAACACATTAAGGTAGAGCACTGCCTTTCCTAGACACCAAGTCTTGTATTCATGACAAATATATGCAATTATGAACAGCTTGGTTGTTATTGTTGACCAGAGATTTGCAGTCATGATGTCTACTTTTTCATTTTGGTCATTGGTGTCATGTCTGTATGTCATCCGCCCGCTAAGCTGTTTACACTTTCATATCTAGAGTGCAACACCCCCCCCCCCCCCCCCCCCAACTCCAAAGCAATGGTTATTACTGCTTATTGTTTTATATTTTTATTGTATTCAACAGTGGTGCTATTAACAGGCCCTGGGTAGTCAGTGTGGCTGGAGGTAATAACAAAAATGCTCTCTAAAGTGGCTCAGAGAAATGTGAGGGTTGAGGTGGTGTGGTGTGGTGTGGTTGTGAAAATCATGCAAAAACTGTCCGCAAAAGCTATTTGGCAGTCAAAAAGGCCATGCTGCATCTTTTTACTGGTTGGAAATAGACTTGTGGTTTTTGTTCATTCAACTCAGGATAGACTCCATATTCTTTTGCCTGAGTGAAATCCAAGGGGAGATCACTCTTGCTTTCTCCTTATGGTTTCGCTCTGCAGTTTCACACTTTTGCACAGGGGTGAAATTCTAAACATAGGGCATATGTTGAAACTAAGGCCATGTAAAGTAGAGATATATTTTTAGTATCAGATATATGATTACATTAGGCTTTTTGTTGGACAAAATAATTTGAAGTTTTGGTCCCAAAGTTGGAGTCTGATACATAGGGGTAAATTACCAGATGAATTATGGGAAACAGTGGCTTCGAAAAATTGGCTATTTTTTAAAATGTAATTTTTACGCGGGTTTGTTACCAGACAGGTAACTAAAAAATGAAACGGAAACATATAATTTTTTTTTCATTTTAGAAACAAGGGATGCTCTACTCCAAGAGTAGGTAGGTGGATTTGGGAAATGTAATACACGTTATGAGTTAGATAACTAAGTTACAGAATATTTGCATTTGAAGAGAGTGTATGGCATGTCATTTTTGGAAATGCCTGGAAAACTGTGGAGCGGAACCAGAAAGCTGTGGTTCACTCGGATAATAGGTCTGCAACAGTGACGCCACTTACGTCATAACACTTCTATAAAGTGAGAAACAGTTACAGCTGAATGTCTTGGTAGCTGTCTTTAAACGTTTGTTTTCATAAATGTAATTCTTTTGGGCCGTAGGCAACACAAAAACGAAGTGGGATAAATGTGGTATAGGATGTAAGAATATTTTTATAACACTCGCAGAATTAGTTATTTAATCCGCTGAACCCTGATAGAATTTTCCATGTCTGTTCAGTGTCAACAGGTGGACGAGTTCACATTCATTATTTAGGGAGAGACCAATTAATATTTTCAATATTGAAAATATTGTTTCGTCTGCCCCCACAAATTCACTGAGAAACCATCCTACTTAATGAAATTATGATGTCATGATCCTGGACCGGAAAAGCGGTCTTTTGGGTTCAAAGGTTTTACCCCCTCATCAAGTCTCGGAAGTTGAGCAATTATTTACACCAGTGAGAGAAACAAATACTCCGATACACTTCATATTTAATCACTTTACAGACTAAATCACGCGCTAGCAATGTTACCTGGTTGAGGGCTAGAAACCCCATATTTGGGCTCAACTAAAAGCTTCGGTGCCTCCATTCAAAGGCTCCATGCTCTGTGCAAGTGTGTCATATTCTTTACACACGAGTATTTCAGCATATATGTAAACTTCCACACAAGAGTAAATCTTGTCGTGCAAAAAGCATTTACATACATGAGTAAATAGACTCCATATGCCGCGACCGACTCATACTAATCAATTGCAAAATCACACTACACTTGCGCACACTCCTACAACATCGATCCAGAACAGCTGCAAACACACACATGCAGTCACCCTATAGTGTCTACAGATAGGCAATAGCGACGAGCGGCATAAAACTCTGTTCATCGCGCAACACCCCCCCCCCCCCCCCCCAACCCTGTCAGAACAGATACCAACTCATGCTGCTCATGGCTTTATTACACGCCTGTTCTATGACGTCCCCATGTAGAGCAACACTAAACCGTGCGGAAAATGAAAATCCGTTCCGCACACATGGGCCGAACGAAAATCGTTGACGGACTATTTTTTAATAAAAGCGAAATATCACTGGAATTTTCTACAAATCGTGCAGCGCAATTACCATTTGAATCGCTAGCGGTAGCTAAAAATAGTAACACGGGTTCCCCTCGCAAATTTGGTTGGTGATAAAATGTGTTCTTTTTGTTGGTAGTTCGCCCCCCGAGTACCAATGTGTTCTATATGCATAATGGCACATAGAACACATTGGAACTCAGGGGACGAGTTGTCAAATGAATTGCTGAGTGTTCTTCTAATAATTGCTTTTATAGACCTGAAGGCGTATAATAAACAGAAAACGACAAGCGGGTGTGCCCTTCTGTATATTGACCCTGTCCCAACGGACTCGCAACACATTTTATTATACGCTAAACGATAGATTATCGAAATAAATATGGAAAGATAGAAATCGTTTCCCACACTGTGAAGATGTAGAAATTTTCACTGGTTAATCAAAATGGCGGCTTTCAAAGCATCACATCAGGGTGGATAGGAGTCAAATTACCTCTGGAAATGGTCAATTTGTTCTAAAAACGTATAATGAGTGGATACCGATGTTTTCCAGCAATAATTGAACACGTATTCACCTTGAATTGATGCACTGAACACTCGAGCTAAATCAGATCACAAGACGCTACCTGTTCCGAGTATCGATCAAATCACTTCCGCGTATCAATGCACGACGAAGGCCGGACTATTTATTCTAGGCAGCTATCAGCTGTTTACTTCCATGCATCAATTCAAGGTTGAAACAAGTGGAATTATCGATAGGAATGATCAGATTCTTATAGCGTGTAATAAAAAGAAAATCTAGAGTTTTTGAGTGGATACCGAAAATTATCTCATGAGTGACCGAGACAAACATTTATTTTTCGCTCGAAGCGCTCGCGAAAAATAAACATTTGTCTCGGTCACTCATGAGATAATTTTCGATATCCACCCCAAAACACCAGATATCCTTTATATAATCACAGAACAAACTCTATTACTTTCCACAAGGTATTTTTCAATTTCTACATTCATAGAGCACCGTGTGTGGATTTCAGGCAATAAAATTATTATTTTTACTTCAGCATATAAATAAAGGTATTCATGGGTGTGTATTTTATACTTCAGTGTGTATTTTTTATCATATGAACGCACAGCAAAAATTTATTCACATCAGTATTTTGCAAAAATGATTGCATCGTCGTTAATTATATACCCTAGGATGCGCCAAAGGCAGTTCTCAGAATGATTTAGTTACTCTACGTTACAATGGCATCAAACAAGGCTGCTGGTAAAACAAAGGGTGCTGTCTGGACTCACGAACACCTCAGAGTGGTGTTAAGGATCGTAACCCATTCCAATGGTAGGTCCAGTACTTAAATAGTACGGAAAGTCGAAAATGATCCCTGTCGTCAGAACCGTATACCAACCTCTCTACGGCCAGAGGGTGAAATACATTTTTTTCAAATTTCTTTCAGGTTTACTTCAGATTCTTAAAATTCCGTATGAACGAATCGCAAATATACTTTTACATGTGTGAGAAAATCTGCATATGTATATATATATACTCATGTTTGTAAACGTTTGTCGGAAAACGAGGCTTATTAGAAAAAGTTGTTTCTATGAAATTTACTTGTCACAAATTATTGGAGAGTGTCTACAGGCGCTCTCCAATACATTGTCACACGACACACCCACATGGACGAATTCTAACAGCCAAAATTAATCCAGAACTCTATCAATTAACACATTTGTACCAAGACCATTAAAAAGACTTGCCATTTCTTTTCGTGAGGTCTGGTAATGTAGGCGAATGAAGATTGGATTTTGGACCGACCGACGGACCTATAGGGCGAACGAAACGACTGTTTGACTAATTTGTACAGGCCTGCAAGTCACTAAAAATTGTTGTCTTGGACTCGCCTAATTGTGAATTAAGGTTTTTCTGATGGACAGAGTTTGTAAGGATTAAGACTCCATGCTTTCTTGTGTATGGTTTTCTTTCGTTCCTGAATTCAGCAGACAAAATGAAGCACCGGAGGTCCGCCGAGATGTTGTTCGGACTGCAGTCGTTCTTTGTCGTCGAGGAGAAGTAAAACGTGTCAGCAGTCGTTCTCCCAGACACATTTCGCCTCTGACCTAGGTTACGCAGGCGGATGGGTAAATGCGACATGATGCGTCTTTTCAGCAGCGTCAAGACCTCGCCATTAAAGAAGCAGAACAGTAATGCAACCAGCGCTCCCTGAAATTAGGAAAAAGATACACTTGGCTGATATTCTACTGTCAACTTCTCGCCTGTAAGTAAGTACCACGTAGGTCACGTGACTTAATGCACCTTCTCAGCTGATTCACTGTCTCCCCGTTGATGAAGCAAAACAGTAAAGAAACTAGGGTTCCCTGAAATTCAGAAGAAATTTTTATCAAGGGTTTTAATGTTTAACAGGACCAACGCAAATACTGAAATGGCAATATTCTAATTTGGATGAATGCAGATTATCTCTGATCGAAATTGTATACTTGAAATAAAACTAGTCCCTGCAAACCATTTTGTATTTAGACAATTATACATACTTAAGAAAGAGAACCGTCGAACACCGGCGAGCAACTGTCAGACTCCCAAACGTACTAGCTGCACACAAGTAAAGTTAGAAGTGCTTGAAGATAAGCTCACCATCGACGTGCAGTACGCCCTAGCACACAACACCACCGGGCCCCCAAACAGGCAAACGGGACAAAGTGCCCTGCCCAAGGACACAACGCAGTTACCTCTGGTGGGGGATCGAACCGTGAAGTCCAATGCCGTAATCACGATACCGTTCTATATATCTCACCTTCATTTCGATGTATATTTTGTGTATATTCAGTTTGAATTTATGGAATATCAAATGTGGGAATTTCAAAGTAAACTAACTTTCCTTACTTATATAGCATATTAAACCCTTTACCCACCACAGATGATATCAAAATCTATTATTTTAAACATTATTTTTTTCGGATTTTTCAAAATTTAAACAAACCCATATCATGTGACCCTTCATTGGTACGAGCTCGGTGAGCTCGTTCCAATGAGTGGTCACACATGATAGGGTTTATTTTAAGTTTTTGAAAACATATATGTTTTCCACGGCTCATTTTGTAAATTACGCGGGTGGATTTGGCCGATTTGTTAGGGAAATGGATGATAAGACACCATTCGTTAATTCGACTTTCAAATGCAGGCAAGTAGCCCCCAGCCTGGCAGACAGACCAAAAAAGTGTGTGTGGGGGGGGGGGGGGGGGGGGAGAAATACCCTTACCAGGCAGAGGCAAAAACTAGATGAGACACTGGGTGTTCTTTACATAACCAGTTAATAATTCAATGGTACAGATTCACGCTACGAGATGGACATTAGAATACCAGTGAATCGTGTGGTGCGGGAGTAAGGACTAGAGAGTCGGGGAGACGTACCAAACATGTTTGATCACCGAGTTTTTCGAACAATTATGTCAAACAAAATTTCTTGCACAAACCAAAGTCAAACTCGCGCAAAGCAGAAACATTTTCTGGTGATTGTGGACTGTAAGGAATATAACGAATACAAAATTGTTCAGAGAGTCCACGTGTATCGGAATATCGCTCCCCAGAGCATCTAATTTTCCTGAGTGATGAACCCCATGGCCAGACAGGAAGTCTTGCGCTTTTGATGCTTGCACCCTTGGGTGCTTCATAGTCCAAACCAAATTCCAAGCAGCGTTCTCTCCCCTTGCTACGCTCGATACATCGGATATCCGATGTATGAAACGCAGCGAGGGGAGAAAACAATGCTTGGAGTTAACTTCACTTGGCCATAAGTTAAATTTACTGTGGTACGTCTTTCGTAAGGAAGCACAGACCCAGAAATAACATGTAGCCTCACCGTCAAGGATTGCACTGAATTCATTTTTGAAATTTGCGAACCAGGGACAAGATGTAATTTGTGCATCTGTATTATGCATATGTTCTACATTCCCTTCATCAACTCTTTTGAGCCTGTTCGTTTCGCACGTGTCCCGACACGCAGTTTATTTATTTATTTACTAAGTTTTAACGACACTTTAACAGCCAAGGCCATATCGCTTCGGTGACAGTTTTACGGGAGGAGGAAGCCGGAGAACCCGGAGACCCGCAGTTTAGAAGTGACGAAGTGATCTTTGCTCACCACCGTGTGAACTACGGGAAGTGAAACAGTGCTTGTTTACTGTGGTAAACAGGCTCTGTTTTACTGGTAGAATAGTACTTAGTCGCCAATGCTTGGGGTGGAAGTCCCCTAAAAGTGGCAACATGGTTTACTATAAACGACTGACTAAACTTGACTTTATCACCATGTTGAAGTCACGATTATCCATTGTGCAGAAATATGTGACCTTAAACAACTTATTAAGAAATATGTGACTTTAATGTGACCAATAAATAAATAAATAAATAAATAAATAAATAAATAAATAAATAAATAAATAAATAAATAAATGCTCTACGACTTCTTTCTTCTCCAAATACGGTATACCCTGGTCTGAAATTTTCGTTCCCCTGATAAGTTCTTACCTACATCTAAGGTTCGTCTTCGTTCTATGTTCCTGTGTTATTTACGTTTATTAAAGTTAACACAAGGAAACTTGTCTTTTGTTTTTTAATGATGTCACAGGACATAGCTGTTTCCTCGGCAATTAATTGCTTATTAATTGGATCTTCCTCACGCACCTAATCAATTCAAAGGAGATAACATTATCGAGAGTCGATTTTCATGAAGAGTTTAGTCAGCGATACCTTAATAATAACCCTTTACCCAACGTAACGGCAAAAACCGGCCAGCGCGTATATTCACTAAAATTCTCAATTAATTTTCATTATTTTTTCATTTTTTGCCTCAAAAACATAGGCTATGACCCCTCTTTGGAACGAGCTCATCGGACTCGTTCCAATGAGGGGGTCATAACCTATGTTTTGGAGACGAAAAAAAAAAAAAAAAATTAATTCAAGAATTTGTTTGCATGTGTCGTCTGCTTTTGTGTTAGGTAAAGGATGTCAAGGTGATAGCTAAAGTAGCGATTTTCTTGTTTAAAAGTGTGGATATTTTCGATAATCTTTCTGAACGGGTTAAACATAAAACGTAAAGATAGGTATATGGCGCACCCTGAAAACCGATTTTTCAATCATTCGAGCGGTGGTAATAAAGCGTGAAATTTAATGTCCATTATTGAGCATTTGTTGAACATCACATGGGCGGTCTGGATAAAACATTAAAGGTAGTAAAAACCAATTCTCTTCTGTAATCGTTATCTATGTAATTATGGCCAGTTAATATCTAATTATTGGGAAACAGTGCATCACACATGTTCTGGACACACACCCATATTACGCATCTATCCTGTCACCGAATGTCACGGAGATACCAATATTCGAGTCTTTCAAAGGAACTTTAAAGCGAATATCAAATTAAGATAGATCTAAGCGGCCAAGTTCAAGAGAAGCGATTAACTGAGAATAAATGTTCTGGCTATCTAAATAAAAATCGGGGAGTTTCTCGAAAAATTCATTCCAGCCAATTCCAGTCTGAAGGTGTGTAAGGCTGTGGGTCGTTGCATGTAGGTGGGGGATTTCCCATTCTATAGGTTAAAGGATGTGCCGCATTGGTGCGAAAGCATAGGCACGTTTTTATGTAGGGGAGTCACAGAGCTCATATTTAGAATAGGAACAGTCGCGGGCCAAGTCGGTGGCCATATATGAGAATAGGATCAGAAACACGAAGTACGAGCTCAGGGAGCTAATTCGCATTTAGGTAAACGGCATTACCTGTTTTAGAAGGCAAGCCATACATAGGTAGAGTAGGCTTTGCCTGTGTGAACATTATTCTGAGTTAAACGTAGGGGGGAGTTTAACCACATCGGTGGCGACTACTTGTTTGAAAAGCGTCAACTAAAGTGACAATAAGCTAGTGGCCGTGCGACGGCAGTGACAGCGTGACATTCAGTCACATGTTAGAGCAGAGGTGTCCGATAAATTGACAATACTACGACGGCAGTGAAAGGAGCGAAACGAAGAGGCGACCAAGGAAGAAATACCAGCGAAAAGGAGAAAAAAACCAGCGACAACGGGGAATGCGGGCCCGCAAGTGACTCAAAAACTGTGTGGGTAGGGGGTGATAGACGTTTTGTTTTCTTATTCTTTTGGATTCCATGTAAGTCACCAATTATCATATTTATTTTTTTACATATATGTATTAAAATTGTTGTTTTCAATGAACCCCTGTTGATTTATGCTTTTCGAGGAAAACCCCTTAAGGATAAGAACCATCCCAACAAAAGTGAAACGGGCGGATTCGCCACGGTAAGACATACGTTCACGCACGGGTTCAGGCAACACTCCTTGAGTTTTGGCTGAATACGCGGCGTTAATCTATTTCTTCCAGCAGCGACAAACCCACGATTTCCGACAAAGGGTTAAAGAACATACTTTCGAATTGGGAATTTATCTGAGTCAGTGTCCGAGGCTGATTAGTGATTATACAAATAACGTGTGAGATCAACAATGTTGGTTTATTGTTTGACCTGGACGATTTTAGGAAATTTGTAGACTGCCGTCCTCGGGTCGGAGCAGGCAGTCCACCAAGACCTTAACATCGTCCAGAAGATCGCTTCTTAGGTGACATTTTTTAAGAATCCAACCAGCATGTCTACCGTTCATGATCTATTATCAACCATCATATAGATTACTTAACCATCCATAAATTGTAAACTTGTTTGTCAGGTACTGCAGTTTCTACTTGTCTAGCAAATGAAGGAATGGGATGGTTCACACTCGCTCAGTCTGGCATAACAAGGATTCTGTAGAAGGTGATGCCAGGCCATTTTTATTTTGGAGAGGATCCGCTGTGGCTCACTGTTTACGGCACTGGACTTTAAACCGAATGGACCACGGAACGATTCCATCCCAGGGTAACTGCGTTTTGTCCTGGGGCAAGGCACTTAATCCCGATTGTCCAAGTGGGGGCACGGTGGCGCTGTGTACTAAGGCGTACTGGACGTCGATTGTGCACTTGTCTTCAACCAATGCTAACCCTGCTTGTGCGGCGTTAGTACGTTGGGGAGTGCGACAGTTGCTCGGTGGTTCTCTCCGGGTACCCCGGCTTCCTCCACTCGTAAAACTGTCCGACACGAGGTGATCCTGACTATAAAAAGTGTTAAATCCAAATAAATAAATTTTGGAGGGGGCATGCTCCATGATATGCGGAGCGGGTGATGGGAGGAGGGACGCCCGCGAGAAAAATGTACAAAATTCAGTGCTGTAAGAGCGAATCTGAGGTCTTTGAGGCTTGTGTAGTAGGAGACCATATTGAGGCCGTATGTTATGTTAACCCCTTACCTAAACAGAAAAGCAGACGACACTTGCAAAATTAATTCCTGAATAATTAATTTAAAAAAAAATATTTTGTCTCAAAAAAAAGGTTATGACAACGAGGGGCCAATACCTATGTTTTTGAGACAAAATGCTTCAAAAATAATGAGAATAGCGCTGGCCGGTTTTGGCCATTACGTTGGGTAAATGGTAAACTTGCGGCAAGACAATGTTTTGAGGGAAATGCAGGAAAATGGGGGGGCGGGGGGGGTCACCTGGATACGCGCCTGCCCCTCCCATGTGTAATGTAGCGCACACTTTCCAAATCCAATGTTATAGTATCATTATCATTCCAGTTGTATTGGCTTGTTAGACTGAGTGGGATCGAGAGCTTGTGCTATTGGGTATATTCAGTGTTGGGGACACATGTTCATTTTATCACGAAGCAGATATACGGTAAAAGGAACTGTGAAAGTTTTTTTTCAAAGACATATGAATGATTGATTAAATTTAAAAAAAATATTGTGAAACGACACTCGGAATATTTATGGAAATAAATAAATGCCCCAGAAACGGAAACAAGTCTCAGGGAGTCTAACAATTTAAATTGTTCGAACGTTGACGAAATGCAAAAAAAGGTGATGTGATCGATCAAATGATTAGAATTGTTTGATGGAGTCAGTGTATATAAATTACTTCATTTATTTCCTCGTTTAAAACTAATTTGATTGCTCGTAATTCAGTTTACTAGTATTACATTGTTAATTAACCATTCCACGGGGAAAGATTCTGTAATCAGGACCGAAACCTGGGTTTATTTATTTATTGGGGTTTAACGACAGCCTGGGTAACCTCGTGTCGGACAGTTTCACGGGTGGAGGAAGCCAGAGTACCCTTAGAGAACCACCGAGCAACTGTCAGGCTCCCCAACGTACCAACTCCACACAAGCAGGGTTAGCATTGGTTGAAGACAAGTGCACCATCGACGCGCAGTACGCCTCAGTACACAACGCCACCGTGCCTCCATGTGGGCAATCGGGATTAACCGAAACCGGGATCTCAAAATTGTCCGACATGGTGAGAGTAAAAAAATTCAGTCAGTGTTCTCGGGTCATTGACCCTCGGTACGAACTTGAACCTAACTCAATATACCGTTTTAACTCTTAACCTGCTGAGCGTTTTCTAGATATTTTTCATCAAATCTAGTTATGGCTGCTGTAAAGCAGCCATGACTAGATTTGATAAAAAATTAATCTGAATGCAAAACAAGAAACCATTTGTGAAAAAATCCATTCAGTTTACCTGCGGCAAATACAATTAAAATGCCCTACTCATTTCAATAACAAGAGAAACCCTGTGCTGGGTAGGAATATCCGCCAGCAGCATGCAAAGTGTTAACTCTTTTCATAACAAATCCTTCCGCATAATTTAAAAATTAAAAAAAAAATTCCCAAGAATTTCAGCAACCCATATCATGCGACCCTCACTGGGACGAGCTCGTTCATTCCAATGGGGAGGTCACATAACATGGTTTTCTAAAAAAAAAAAAAATGAAAACATTGAAAAAAAATAATTAAAATAACAACTTCCGATTTCGTAGGTATTCGCGCGACCAGCAAATTTTCCGACGGACAAAATTTCCCGTCCCGACAGCCATGATTATGGGAGGAGAGGGTGAACATCACATGCTTCGGGCTTACCTGTCATATAAAGTGATTGGTTTGAGTCAACAGATCCTGTTGAAAATGTGCATAAAATTACAATTCACGTAGGCATTAATTCTTGTCAGCACGGAATTCGGACGGGTGTCAGGGAATTAACAGGTGTGCTTGCATTGATTCGAGGAATATATTCCGATGCATCAATCAGAGTTTCGTCAGTGCTACCAACTCCAAGTCGCGCTGGGGGTGAATAGGGTTATATTTGAGACAAATGAATGTTATCGCAGTGTTTGTGACAAAATGCATTGTATATTTATTGATCACGCGCCAAGCTTTTCAAGTCGCGGGGGTTTTGTCAGTCGGTCAAACTTTTACGATAATTGGCATACCAGTGACCAGGGTCTCGAAGTTGTTGGGAGAGAAATAATGTATGGTACCCCCCAAAATCAAGAGTGTTTGTATAACAATAGATTTGTGACACTGGGAGGACGTGAATCATTTGTTGGTAACTTTCAGAAATATAATTCATACACAGATCCTTCAGCGATACCAGGAAGGGAGATGGCAGTTGATGTACACAAAATGATGTTTTCAATGCAGAGGGATATCTCTGAATTACGTGCACTTTTATCAAATGTAGTACCTGTAGTGTCACGGGAATGATCCTGTGATAGATATTTGTTCCCACTTCTTTCTGATATACAGTATATATAGGTATATACTGCATACAGAATGTCTTATATTTGAGCAGCAGAACATTCATAACCAATATGTTGATTGCACTTTATTTGTCTCTGTAACCATTCATGCTAACGCATTCCAGTTAAAAGCAGTTACATTTTGATTTGATGACATTGAACTTATACGACGTATTTACAATACGACATATGAAGTGCGGTTTTATCCAATCTAAGTGTATACAAATTATTTATCGAACGTCTTATTCCGGTTTGAGTGCGTATTCTCTACAAGTACTGTAATTCAAGTATTCTTGTCTTTGCCATAAATACCCATAAGCGTAGTCATATCGATCACTATTAGATCGTTTGTTTCATAACGATTATTAATTTCATATGAATGTTTGTTCCAGCATCGCATTATGCTCCGACTTCAATAGTACCTGGCTTCAATAATGATTGAATTGAATAATCAGAGAACTATTACGCCGAAAAAGGCGACTTTCACAGCTTGGAATGTCCAGGGAGTCAAACTCCAAGATCCAGATTTTTTAAAGTGCATTACTAATAATGATTTCATTACATTAGTTGAAACCTGGCAAAACCAGGAGAGCGACGTTCATTTACCTGGGTATGAGCAAGTCGAACTTCCTAGGCAAAATGGAGACAGAGGAGGTATTGTCTTTTATTATAAAACATGTTTTAAACCATTTTTTGAAAACACAAAAATGATAGATGAAATTGCATTGTGCGTTGAATTTAAAGGAAATATGTTCGGTTTGGACAACAAGATTGTTTTTATATCTGCATACGTCCCCCCCCCCCCCCCCCCCCCCCCCCCCCCAAGCAATTCAAGTTACTGGAATACAAAAAGAGAAATGAAAATGAAACTCTTTGAAAATATTCAAATGCATTTACTTGAATATCAAGTTCATGATATGGTTGTACTTGCTGGTGATTTTAATGCCAGAAATGGAGAGAAACCGGATCACGTTGCAGGCGATAATGACAAACACCTCCCCCTTCCAGATCATTACATTTTGGACACTGAGAAACTAAAAGCACACATGGATCGACATGTTAATGTATTCGGTAATCAACTTTTGGCAATGTGTAGAAATGTAGGTTTGCGGATAGTTAATGGGAGAAAAGTGGGAGACACACTAGGTCATTTCACGAGCTATCAATATAATGCAGCCAGTGTTGTTGACTACGTTATTATATCGGAAATGTTTTTCTGTGATGTCGATTACTTTTGCGTAAAATTGCCCTCTGAATTTTCCGACTATTATCAGCTTGTTACTCACTTCAAATATGATGTTAAAGGCAACCTGTCAACGGAGGGAACATACAAATATAAATACTCAAAACAAACTAAACTGAAATGGACATTGGATAGCAACGAGAAAGCTATACAACGTCTTAATAACAGTAAGGTTAAACTTGAACATAACACATTCCTAAGAAATGATTACAGAATTGATTGTAAGGGTACATCTGAAGATGTGCAAGATTTCATGTCAATCTTGAAATCAATCAACAATTCTGCGTGCATGAGATTAAGGTAACACAATGCGTAAACGGCGGTGGTTTGATGATAGATGCAAAACTTTGAAAAATGATTTAAACAAAGTTATAAATCAAATGCAGCATGATCCATCCAATGATGGTTTACGAATCAAGTAATTTTACAATACGGAAGGCATACAAAAAGGAAACAAAGTTTAAAAAGAAACAATTTTTTGTGCGTTGTACAAACAATTGGATGATTTGGAATCTAGCGACCCAAAACAATACTGGGACCTTATTAACAAACTGCGACAAAAGAAGAATTGTGACAATCAACTTAATCCCGACACCGCAGTAGAATCTTTCTCCAAATTGTACTCTAAAAATGGAGATACTGGCGTTATTAATGATGATAATTCATTTTATTGTCCGGAAATAAAAATAAAGTTGAACAATACTCCTATCACACCATCGGAAATACTTTCAAAGTTGCGCGAATTGAAAAGTGGGAAAGCATCGGGTCTTGACAATATTAGTAACAGTTTGCTGAAAGCAGTTGGTCCATGCATGACAGATAGTTTATCAAAACTCTTAAACCAAGTTTTAACTTCTGGTTGTTATCCGGAAGATTGGAGTAAGTCTGTTCTTTCCTTAATATATAAGAAGGGTGATCGCAATGATCCAAACAATTATAGGGCCATTGCAGTAAGTTCCGCTATCGGAAAATTGTTCAACAAAATTATCAACCAAAGATTATCTGATTTTATAGATGATAACAATATTATTGGCGAAAATCAGTTTGGATTTTGCAAAGGTAAAGGGACCACAGATAGTGCCTTTTTTGAAAACGGTTATTGACAAATACAAATTTTCAAAAAAAACATTGTATGCTGCTTTTGTTGATTTTCGCAAAGCATTTGATTCGGTGAACAGGGAATTGCTCATGTTGAAACTTCAACATATAGGTGTGAGTGGTGAAGTATTCAACGTGATCAAATCTATGTATGAATCTAGCTTTTATATGACTAAAACGTCTATTGGGTTGGGACCAGCCTCCCTCTCTTCTGTTGGTGTCCGTCAAGGGTGCATCTTATCTCCCTCTCTATTTCAAGTTTTTATTGACGACATAAAAGACATTTTCGACAATTTGTGTGATCCTGTGTGGATTCGTGGTGACAAATTAAATCATCTTCTTTTTGCAGATGATCTTGTAATGATATCTGATAGCCAGAAAGGGCTTCAACGGTGTCTCAATAAGCTCCACAATTATACTGAACTAATATGCTGCAAATAAACGTTGGAAAAACAAAATGTTTAAGATTTGCACCTCTGTCAGTTAATGCAGCACAAAAGCAACCAATATTTTTTTATCGGAGACAAGCGTATTGATATGGCTGACGAATTTACATATCTAGGAAAAAAATTCTCAAAAGATGGTACATTCTCTAAAGCCCAAAATGATTTGGTTGTTAAAGCCCAAAAAGCTTTATAATCACTTTTTCGTGCATTTAATGAAACTTCACGGGTTCCAATGAAGACAATGTCAAAACTGTTTGACAAATTAATTCAACCAATAACTTTATATGGGTGTGAAGTCTGGGGATCAGAAATAACGTACCGTAACCGTTACAACATAGCCTGTGAAAAAGTACACACTTCCTTTTGTAAAAAAGTCTTGGGCGTTGGGAAATTTTCCTCCAACCAAGCGGTCCGCGCAGAACTTGGACGTTATCCGCTATATATCGAGGCGGTAAGTAGGATGGCTTCTTTCGCAATCAAAATATCTGAGAATCATAATGACCTGATGTGGAATGTGGTAGCTGAACAAAGAAATCGTAAAGGCAAACCGGAATCCCCTTTCAAATTACTGGAAATATACGGTCTCGCTGTCCCTCAACATCCAATTATCACTAACACTAATGTTATAGGTAAGCTCAAGTATAATTTGCGCTTGCAGCATGTAAACACGTTCAAGAAGTCAATGTTTGAGGACTGCAAAAAGAATGGAGATAATAAACTGAGAACTTACAGGTTGTTTAAAAATGACTATTCAATGGAAACGTACTTAGTGGAAACGAACACGGCGGAAGACCGGGGAATTTTCACTAAGCTTCGTATTAGCAATCATAAGTTAGCTATAGAAAAAGGGCGACATTATCAATCGCCGAAGCCTGTTATCGACAGGATATGTACTCACTGTGAAGCAAACTCCGGGAAAATAGAAAACGAATACCATTTTCTTATGGAATGTACACATTATTCAGAGCTTCGATCAGAACTATTTGTTCTGATGAACAGTGAGATTGTCGGTTTTATTGATCTGAGTATATTTGAGAAATTCAAATTAATATTTGAAAATAGAACCCCCAGTTTATGCCATAAAATCTGCAGCGTGATCCGGGATTTTTTCGCCAGACGATTATGATATGTTTAGCGATGTGTATTGGAAATTCTAGTTCACGTCTCCACGATCTTTTGCGTATCAAATTAATAAAAATATAGTACTTTGATCATGGAAAATTGGTGGATGAAATTATAATATTTTGAGAACTACTTTTGTTCATGTTACTTGTAGATTATCGCATACTGTCCTGTATAGGATGTTTTATGCTAATAAATGTTATGTTATGTTATGTTATAAAGGTGATAAAACCCAGTTGCGGCGGAACTAAAACGAAGGATAGGTGTCGTGGGGGGGGGGGGGGTGGAAACTAAGGCATGGCTGACTATTTTCGTTATTGGAAGAAATTTACGGGAAAGTTAGCGCCCTTTAATTTCCGAAAGCTGTCAATAAATTTAACCCTACCGGTATAGGAATTTCTCATGAAGATTGAAATATCGAAATGTTATTGAATTTGTATCATCGATGTTGGCATCATCTAACAAACTTCAGCCATATTCCTGTAGAGAAGTATAAAAATACAGAATCTGGAGTTTTTATAATTTTTTTTCCAATCAGTTTGAAAGTTTTACTAATAATCTCTGTTGAAACCATATCTAAAAATAAGAAAACGGCGTTTTCACGATCTTTTATTTAGTATTTATTTATTGGTGTTTAAGGTCACATATTTCTACACAATGGTTAACCATAACCACGACAGTTTTACGGGTGCATGGAGGAAGCCGGAGTACCCGGAGAGAACCACCGAGAAACGGCGAGCAACTGCCAGCTCCCCAACATACTAACTCCACACAAGTAGGGTGAGCATTGGTTGAAGATAGGTGCACCATAGAGGTGCAGAACGCCTTAGTACACATCGTCACCGTGCCCCCACGTGGGCATTGGGGGGTGAAGTTCCTTGCCCAAGGACACAACGCGATTGCCGCATGTGGGATTCGAACCGAGGACCTCTCGGCTTGCAGCCTGCACCTCTACCTACTGAGCCACCGCGCCCCCCTCACGATCTTTTGGTGTTCTGTAATTTTCTTCTGTTCATAACATCAGCAGTGTGTGCATCATGACATATAAAACAGAATCTGTTTTTTTCCATTAACTCTTTACCTAACATGAAAAGCAGACGACACTTGCAAAAAAAATTCTTGAATAACTAATTTTTTTCATTTTTTGTCTCAAAAACATAGGTTATGACCCCTCATTGGAACGAGCTCGACGAGCTCGTTCCAATGAGGGGTCATAACCTATGTTTTTTAGACAAAAAATGAAAAAATAATGAAAATTAATTGGCGATTTTTAAGAATAGCGCTGGCCGGTTTTGGCCGTTACGTTGGGTAAAGGGTTAATATAAAAGTCTAGAAGGTAAAATTTGCTAATTTTCCCCCCGGAAGAATTAAAACTTTCAAATTACTGTAAAAACATATTCAGAAAATTAAGGGCCAAAGTAGACATATTTGTTGGTAGGTAAAATACTGATAGATATTCTTAATGACAGATTAATTGTGAACTAGTTATTTATTTATTTATTGGTGTTTTAAGGTCACATACTTATGCACAACGGCTAATCGAGACCGTGACAGTTTTACTGGTGGAGGAAACCGGAGTACCCGGAGAGAATCACCGAGCATCGACGAGCAACTGTCAGCTCCTCAACATTCTAACTCTGTTCAAGCTCCGTTCAAGCAGGGTTACAGCGGTTGAAGACATGCGCACCATCGACGTGCAGTACGCCTTAGTACATGGAGTCATCGTGCCCCCAAGTAGGCAACCGGGATAAAGTGCCTTGCCCAAGGACACAACGCGGGTCGTCCCGGACGGTGATCGAACTCGAGTCCAACAGTCTACCACTGAGCACTGCGCTCCCCCTGTGATCTAGTTACTTCTAATTAGTTTGCCATAAAGGCCAAGCTTCATTTTGTTACTTTTAATAAACGAAAACAACAGATAGCTCTGAGACAGCTTGATTTTCTGCAGATCGGACTTTCCTCGTACGTTTACATCTAACGATTTCAAGGGAGATAACTTTGTTGATAGTTGATTTTCATGATGATATCAGTCAGGGGATGCAATCAGATCATCTCAAAAGTTTAAAAAAAATTGTGTAGTTCTTATCTTAAATGAAACTTATATTAATTTAAATTCTTCTTATCTTAAACGAAACTCATATTATATTAATTTAAATTCTGCATCAGTATTTTAAAAACATATTTTCGTGAGCTTTTTTATGTTTCAATGTGAGATGAGAAACTTTTTTTTAACCTTTACCCGACGTAATCGCCAAAACCACCCGAGTTACTAACAACAATCGCCATTTAAAATTTATGATTTTGTTTATGTTTTACCTCAAAAACATTATTTTATGACCCCCTCATTGCAAAGAGCTTTACCAGCTTTACGAGCTCGTTCCAACGAGGGTCATAACCTATGTTTTTGAGACAAAAAAATGAAAAAAATAATGAAAATTAATTGGCGATTTTTGAGAATAGCGCAGGCCGGTTTTGGCCGTTACGTTGGGTAAAGGGTAAACATGTATACACGGATATTTTTTTTATTCATCAACTGCGCTTGGAGGAATATATGATCAGAAAAAATAAGAGGATCATGGCCCTCTGCAACCCCTCTTCTCACTACACACTCTCACATCCGTTTTCAGCGCCAATGATGCGACTCCCTCTGCAGTCTTGTAATGGGGGTTAAACAGTCACCACCCCTTCCTAGATGTATGATCGCCAGTCTTGAACATGGGAAACACTTTCATAGCAACACGTCTTCGTGATGGATTTATTTACATGCTGACATTAATCCCACGTACATTTTCTTGAAACCTAATTCAATATTCTATCCGATTGAATCTAAAAATAGGCGATGGACTATTTAAGGCCCAGAGTGGTTCCAGACAAAATGGCGTCAGGCTCGTTTTAGAATTTGCCTGACAGCGTGAGAGATTGGCTATACCATCCTAAAATATGGATTCTTGGAAAGCTCTCTTCTGACAGCTTTTCAGTAATCAATGGTAGGAACTGTTATCTAAGATGAAGAAAACATTTTTCTGGAGAGAGCCACTGTCGGACTCTCTGACGTACTAGGCCGGCAGAGTTAGAGTATGACGAGTCACTTTCCACGGGTGGGCAATATTTCCACGGACGCAATAATATTAGATCCCAAACACTAATTACAGGAATAATCACACACAAAAAAATTATGAAACACCAGGTACAACCTGGTGCTTCATTAATTAAAACTGTGCTGATAATGATTTTTATTACCTGTTAAAAGCATGAGTGAACATCACTGTCCACGCGTTCATTACGACCAGTCCACAGCGACTGTACTGTAGTAGCAGTTGGAAGGCAAGATCAACATGCAGTACGCCTTAGTACACAGCGCCACCATGCCCCTACGTGGACAGTCGGGATTAAGTGCCTTGCCCAAGGACCCATCGCAGTTACCACCACTTGTTAGGATCGAACCACAGACCTTTCGGTTTGAAGTCCAATGTCCTAACCAGTGATAGATATAGATAGATAATTTATTTGCAGTATCTAGAGTATACAATAACACACAACAAATACGAACAGAGCAATTATATATACTACTCAAAGTTTGGTAAGCACCAAAAAATTGACACATCATTGTGAAATTTGCTTGTGACATATTTGCGATATTTTTGGTGGACATGATTGAGGAATGTATTGAGATGGTCCCCAGTGTTTATTTACATTAGCTCTTTTGACAGGCAGACTTTTCACGACAGTCATGGAAAGCATGTACCCCTTGATTTTCATGATGTTTTCGTGTACTGTCTACATATGCATGGCATGTGTAGGGTATTCAATCTTCATATCAACACAAACCCTTGTGATTTAATGATTGAATATGGCAAAAGCAAATAAAAGAAGACATTTGTCTGAAGCAGAAATGTGGCGGGCTGTAGGTATGGTGGAGAATGGGGCTACCCACCGTCAGGTTGGTAAAGCCCTTGGTGTGCACCATACGGTGATCACCAGAGCCTGGGCAAGATTTCAGCACTATGGCACACCAGTAAGACGGCATGGTGGTGGCCGAGACAGGGCAACATCTGCAGCTGAAGACCGGTTTTTGATCATTCAAGCCCGTAGGAACCGCTTTGCCACAGCAACCCAGCTTCGCAGTGACCTTCAGAATGCACCCGGGGTAAATGTTTCGACGCAGACTATCCGGGCAAGGTTGCACGGCGGTGGTCTCCGATCGAGAAGACCATATATTCGCATTCCGCTGTCCCAGAACCACCGCCAGGCACGATATGAATGGGCCACGAACCACGTTGGAAGGACTAGACAAGGTTAGCGACCTGTCCTTTTTACAGATGAGCCAAGGTACTGCCTAGACCACACAGATAGACGTTCTAGGGTATGGAGAATACCAGGAGAGCGATTCCATGCAGCCAACATTGCTGAGCATGACATATTTGCGATATATTTGTTGTGTGCTGTGTGTTATGGTGGAGGGTCAAACATGGTCTGGGGCGGCATCAGCTGGGATGGACGTACAAAGCTCTGTGTCCCTGAACGTAGTACATTGACTGCACAACGGTATATTGATGAGATCCTGGATGTCCACGTCAGATTGCGTACAGGTGCAGTGGGTGATAGATTCATTCTGGTGGACGATTATGCCCGTCCTCATGTTGCCCATGCTGTCGGGGAGTACAGACAGGGGGAGGGGATTGAGCTTATGGACTGGCCAGCAAGCTCCCCTGGGCTCAATCCAATCGAACATGTCTGGAATGAGTTGCAGCTTGCAATTTCAGCCCGTCAAGTCCAGCCAAGAAGTGTCCAGGCGCTTGGTGCCATGCCGGTCCAAGAATGGAACAACATCCCACAAAGGACCACCAGGAACCTGATTGGAAGCATGAGAAGGCGTTGTCAGGTTGTGATTAACAGTAAGGAGTCTCATACTCGATATTGAAGCCATACCAGTTCACTCTGTCAACTTTTTGGCAAATTGAAAAATTTCCTCTTTTACAAATATTATCCATTTTCCATGGTTATCGTATTCAAAAGCTGAAAAATAGTGTCAAACACAAATAAAATCTTAATTTCTGTACATAAATCATTAAACATATAATTACATAAAAAATATAAACACTTTTCATCACAATATTTCATCTAAAACGTAAAACAGGTAGTTGGATGTACTTGGTGCTTAGCAAACTTTGAGTAGTATATATACTGCATGGGAATGGCATAGCCGGACAGGCTGTCTTCCTGTCATTCCCATGGGAAGAGCCCAGATACGTGTCCTGACAGCAGAGTTAACAAATACTGTGACGATTTGCTCTTTCCTAAGTGTAGAGAAGCGACTGGCCCTAATCATAAGCAATGGTGCTTCTTTTTACGGCATACCGGTGCAAGGGGAATGCAAGTAATAACTCATCTCGTTGATTTGTCTATACAAAAGATGAGAGAATCCAGAAAAGAGGCCAAGTAAAAGAGAGACAAGGAAAACAAAGACAATTTACCAAAAAAAAAAAAAATAGAAATAAAATAGAGAGTAATCGGTTGACTGGACTGGTGACGTGAAATAATTCATGAGAGGTGAGGGACGTTGTACAAACACGAGTGCGCGAATGCGCACGAGTGTTTTACAATATAGTCCCTCGCCTCGAATGAATTATTTCACGTTACCAGTCCAGTCAAGCGATTACTCTGTTTATTACTTTTCATTATTAACGATAATAATATTATTTAACCCTTTACCTAACGTAACGTCCAGCGCTATTCTCAAAAATCGCCAATTAATTTTCATTATTTTTTCATTTTTTCTTTCTAAAACATAGGTTATGACCCCTCATTGGAACGTTCGTTCCAATGAGGGGTCTTAACCTGTGTTTTTGAGACAAAAAATGAAAATAATAGCCTTTTAAGAATTTTTTTTTGCAAGTGTCGTCTGCTTTTCAAATTAGGAAAAGGGTTAAAAAACAATGAAGTCCCCATTACACCCACGACACAGCGTCTTCATTTGCGCGCATGGATACACGACACAATTGTTGATTGCATAATTCACTTTTGAAGTTATCGTTTCTAATCACACCCGGAAATCCCGGTACAGCACACTTGGGAAAGTAATAAAAGTAAATAAAGTTATCGGCGACAGTCCAGGCACATAGCGTTGCTACAAGAAACATTAGATAAGTAGGTGTTCAAATACTGAGCAGTTATGGCCCTTTTTTAAACGTGGTCTTGGGTAGTTTTGTAGGGCTGGTTCAACTGTGTTCCAGCTTTTGGGAAATGAGTGGAATGGGAGATCGGCGGAAAACTGAGTTCTGGGCTTTTTAGTTTGGATTCTCCCACTTGTCTCGTGTTCATGCCAGACGGATTCGTATAAACAGCAAAAACATCTTCAAAACTAGGAGGTAATTTGTTGTTGAACCAGTCGTGCACAAACAGAAGAACATGTAGGTTGTAGAGATCTTTAAATTTAAGAATGCCACAAATACGAAACAAGGGGTCAGTGTGTGCGTTGTATTTCTTTTTGTTCAAGATGCGTAAAGCTTTCTTTTGAAGCGTGGGGATTCAATTGGTTGATGGGACGTGTCCCCAGATGTGTATGCCATATATAAGATGACTCTGGATGAGAGAAACGTACAGCATTTCCAATGCTGATAGAGGAATTGAGCTACAGCGCTCCCGCATATTTTCTCACAAGATATATTTTTGCCGCTTGGTAGATAGCATATCATCAGTCATATAGTCTGTTAGTGACCTAATATGGTATATCCGATGTCAGTAAGTTCCATATATGGAATTTAATGACGCCGTATAATACCATATTATGTCACTAATACTACTTAAAGAATATATCTTTCAGAACACTTTTCCAATCTACTGGATTAGCAGTTGCGGGGATTAATAAATGACTTCTCACTTGTCGAACGTGAAGCAGTTATTTTTTGCCGCCATTTTGATAGATGAATGAACAAAAGAGGAGGGGGGGGGGGGGGGGTCATTCTGAGTATTAATCGTGTATCGATTTGAAGATTGTGTGTGATTATACAGAACTTGTACATGGCGCTAAACTTGATTTATCTCCATGTTGCTTTCACGATTAGCCATCGTGCGGAAAAATGTGACTGATCAGGGCCCTGTGAAGCTTCGAGATTCGATTCGATTTCGAATCTTAAGTTGGTATTCGGTTCGATTCGAAATCGGGTGATTCGTTTTCCTTCGAATCTTTTCACTGGAATTTCGCTTGGTATCAGTCATTTTAGTCATCTCAGAAAACGTATAGCTGAGATAAAAATTGTACATAAATAATTTCCGCTATATTAACATAAAAAGCACCTGTACCCATGCCACCAGCATGCTAATTTCAGTTTCAGTAGTCACTACCACTGTTGAAAGCAACTTTGGAGTTCCCAAGCAATATCGACGATGAGCCCACGGTTGCTTGCGGTTAGTCCCGTTCTGTGCCCAGTACAGAATTCTCGCACCCGTTTCTGTATTTGAACAAAAATCCTCACTGGGTTAATATTCCAACTACACCATCAAGGCATGCCTTCGACGAAGGCATGCCTTGATGATGTAGTTGGAAAATTGTACAAGTCGGGACTTAAAGACGCCTGTATTCGATTCGTGGTTTGATTTATTTATTCATTTATTTATTGGTGTTTAAGGTCACATACTTACACACAATGGCTAATTGTGACCGTGACAGTTTTACGGGTGGAGGAACCGGAGTACCCGGAGAGAACCACCGAGCATCGGCGAGCAACTGTCAGCTCCTCAACATTCTTACTCTGTTCAAGCCCCGCTCAGGCGTGATTACAGCGGTTGAAGACATGTGCACCATCGACGTGCAGTACGCCTTAGTGCATGACGTCATCGTGCCTCCATGTAGGCAACCGGGATAAAGTGCCTTGCCCAAGGACACAATGCGGGTAGTCCCAGACGGGGATCAAACTCGGAACCTCTAGCATAGAAGTTCAACAGTCTACCACTGAGCCAGCGCGCTCCCTCGTGGTTCGATTCGTTTTCGAATAATAGATTCGATTCGATTCGAGATTCGATTCAAATCGAAGATATGTGATTTGCAGGGCCCTATGTGACCTTAAACATCCCAAAATAAATAATAAATTGTACGTGACATCGTAAATTCAGTGATATTCTCAGTTGTTTGTAAGAAATATGATATCATTATATCATCTTTCACACAAGGAGTGAATAGTTACTTTCCTCCGCCCACATGGTAGTATCTAAATAAATTTTCTATTTTATTTGCAAATCGGAAGTTTTTCAGTTTGATCCTGACACTTAACTTCACTTCATCCAGCGGTATTGGTACCTCCGTAACATGCAATGGATTATATTCCATCCAGGGAGGTTCAGCATTGCCATCCTCATGCGTCATGGAAAGTGCGTATGAAGTTCTCAAACTTTCACAACAATTGCAAGGAAGTGTCCTGGTAGATATCCAGGTGTGTGGTGCGTTCCGATTAGCCACTCCCATTCTCTACTCACTTCATTCTTTTTACGTCACATAGAAGTTACTTTCCCTATTGCCCACGGTTGCGTTGTGTACTAAGGCGTACTGCACGTCGATGGCACACGTGTCTTCAACCAATGCTAACCCTGTTTGTATGTTGGGGAGCTGACAGTTACTCGTCGTTGCTCGTTGGTTCTCTCCGGGTTCTCCGGCTTCCTCCACCCGTAAAACTGTCGTGGTCATGATTAGTCATTGTGCAGAAATATATGACCTTAAAAACACAAATAAATAAATAAATAGAAGTTACGTTATCCAAATTCGTTACTCTCTCAGCAAGAAGCACAGAAAGTTACTAAATCAAAGAACCTATTTAGCACTTCCAACACACCATGACGAATTCACGCACCGGGTAACCTAAATCCGCTGCACATGAATGTTTGCGCGAAGAAAAAAGTGTCAATCATCCTGCCGACTACAAAATCAATACTCCCGGGGAAGGTGAAACAAAAATAATTTAATCCTATAGTCCCAAGGAGCTGCTGGATTAAATTATAAATGACCTTCTCAACACAATTAAAATAAATTGGCTGATGAGCTGTAGATGATTTTATTTAAGATGATGCAACTCCAGTGCATCACAATGGCAGATTTAGCCGGAGGGCCGATGAACCGTCGAACGCTCCCACTTAAGTTTTCTGATTTCCAACATAACCAAACATTATGATTTTGATTTTTTCCAGTCTCAATAACCTCATGTGCAAGGTACATTAAACACCAGAGGGTTCTTTATTGAAACCTTTACCCAATGTAACGGCCAAAACCGACCAGCGCTATTCACAAAAAGCGCCAATTAATTTTCATTATTTTTTCCTTTTTGTCTCAAAAACTTAGGTTATGACCCCTCTTTGGAACGAGCTAGTCGACCTCGTTCCAATGAGGGGGCATAACCCATATTTTTGAGACAAAAATGAAATAAACTAGCAATTCAAGAATTTTGTTTGCAAGTGTCGTCTGCTTTTCATGTTAGGTAAAGGGTTAAAAAAATATCGTGAAACACCGTGCATTGTTTCAAAATATTTTACCTGGGTAAAATCCGGAGAGAGAGAGAGAGAGAGAGAGAGAGAGAGAGAGAGAGAGAGAGAGAGAGGAGAGAGAGAGAGATCAATACACATCTTTCAAACTTGAAAACCGATGTGAATGAAACTTGAAAGGTATATTGCGCACTACGTGAGAATATGCACCCTCCAAGACTAAAGTCTTAGAGGAAGCTTTATCAAGTTTGTTAACCCCTGCAAGACAGGGCAATAAAATTGAAATCGAGAATTTATGAAACATCATATACTGCTCAAAACTTATGGCCAAGCTGGAGTTTTTTCTAGTCCAGTGTCGTCTGCTTGTGCAAGCAGACGACACTGAGCTAGAAACAACTGCTGGGATTATACGATTTTCCTGCTAACTCTTATCCGGATCGTTAAGTACCAGAGCCCCCGATTTATTATATTAGGGGGGGGGGGGGGGGGAGTCAGATAGACGAGTTAAGGTTTCGAGTCCTCAATAAAACCTCACCTCATCTGAAAAGGTTAAGGGCGAATTAAACTTTCAGGGATGTTGCACCACTCGTGTGTCACTTCTTCATGCTTTCTCACAGAGCAAACACGCAGCTCCAGACCATTACAATTGTTATACCTGAAATGATATGATAACTGCTGTCACCAGAAGATACGGCCTTTCTGCATCACTGCCTTTCTTGGGTTTGAATGGTAACAAAATGTACTGAAGTCCAAGTAATGGAATTAAAATCAGGGTTGCTCTGGCTGTTCTCCTAAAATAATGATATAAAATATTTATTTAATGCTCAGGCATCAATTCACGCTGAAAAATTAAGTCATATTCCCCTGTCGGTCGGCAAAACGAAATATCAAAATGATATTTAGAAATCGATATTTCATCGTAGGTTCGGATGACGAATCACATGTACTTTAAACGAGTCAGCACATCAGTAATGAATTCCAGAGTCCCAAATACAAACGAATTCGAATAATTGATAGTGACAGTGACTAAATCAATTCATTAAATCAGCGGTTTCAAAGTTTGACTTTCTCATTCACCTTCCAGCGAAAAGCCGAAATCACTTTCAAATTTCTTCAGTTCAACTTCACACGTCTTCAGTGCATTGAGTTCAAAAAAAATAAAATGACGTGTCTTGTTATTGAAAATAAGAAAGTGGTGTTTTTTGTTATTGTTCTATTTCTTCGAAACACATTGCGATTATTTCAATTCGCCAGCCTTGGTAAATCGTAAAGTTAGGGGAGAAATAAGACGGGACTACTTTTTGTGCGGATATTCACACATTCCAATGGTTGGAGTTTGGTTGTTGTAATTTTTGTATGGACGCCGGTTCGGCACATAAATTTTGCGCCTTAATGGCAAATAAAGGCCACAAATTGGAGAGTTTGTAGTCGTAGAGCATTAAATAAAAAGAAAATTCACGAAAATGGCTACAAGAAATTTTCACGAAAATGGCTACAAGAAATATGAGGATCTTCACTCGCGACTGCGTCGCTCGTGAAGATCCTCATATTTCTTTGTAGCCACTCACGAGATATTTTCGGTATTCATCAAATTTTCGTGAATATCCTCTATTTATTGTAGAATTTATATATTTATTTATTGGTGTTTAAGGTAACATTTCCGCACAATAGCTAATCGTGGCTGCTATCGTAGAATTATACTATCTTCATTTCACTAAAAGTTCAAATGCAACCATTGTCGAAAACTTAACCCTTTAATCAACGTAACGGCCAAAACCGACCAGCGCTATTATCAAAAATTGCCAATTAATTTTCATTATTTTTTTCTTTTTTTGTCTCAAAAACATAGGTTATGACCCCTCGTTGGAACGAGCTCGTCGAGCTCGTTCCAACGAGGGGTCATAACCTATGTTTTTGAGACAAAAAGGAAAAATAGTAGTTATTCGAGAATTTTTTTTTTGCAAGTGTCGTCTGCTTTTCATATTAGGTAAAGGGCTAAGTAGAGCACGCATTTGGTGATTTGGTTTTCTGTCAACTGCAAGGAGGTGAGGTGAAGAAGTGAACAGTGTTAATAGAAAGCAACTTCGAAAATATATACTGAGTCAAAAAAGATAGTATAATAGAAACAAATGTGAAAAAATAGCATCAAGGATGAAATATAATAGTTCTAATGTTGCATGTTTGTGGACAAGAAGTCGTGCAAAGAGTTCAATGACATGTTGTTGTTGTCCACCCAACCGTATATAATTTTGCTACGGATTTCAAAATAGCACGTGCTACCCGAGAATGTTATGTTGTGCTAGAGATCCTGGGTTATTGAGAAAACATGCTAGTTTTTGTCTTCCGACATTTGAAAAAAAATGCCACGGTTAACCGAAAATCAGAGGTTGCGCGCCATTGGTATGCACGAGGCTGGGATACATTCAGATGAACTCACTGCTGAGTTCAGAGTCACTGTGGCCACTATGCACCGTCTCATTGGAAGGTATAGAACCACTGGATCTACTGCCGACCGACGGCGTTCAGGTCGACCAAGAGTTACGGCCCCTGCACAAGACCGACACACCAGGACGTCTCACTTGCGGGATCGCTTCCTTCCGGCGACGAGGACAGCAGCAATTACTCCTGGTAGAACTAACAATAGAATCAATGCACAAACTGTTCGCAACAGACTCATTGAACACGGCACCCGCAGTAGGCGTCAATACCACGGACCAATCTTTACCCAACGTCATCGTACTGTCAGAATGGAATGGGTACGTCAGCGTTTTCGCTGGACTCAGCAACGTTGGAGCTCAGTTCTTTTTAGTGATGAATCACGATTTTGTCTACGGCATGTTGTATCGCTGACGAGGAGAACGGTTTTCTGATGCTTGCGTGAGGGAATGCGACCGTTTCGTTGGGGGTAGTGTAATGGCTTGGGCAGGAATTTCCTTGCACCATCGAACGCAGTTGATCTTCATCGATGGTAATCTGAATGGGCAGCGTTATAGGGACGAAATTCTTAACGTTGTTGTCCCATTGTTCAACGCTAACGTCGGATTGCAGGTAGTCCAGCAAGACAATGCCCGACGTCACGTGGCGCGTATCTGTTGTGACTTTCTTGAGGAGCAGAGCATCGAACTTCTTCCCTGGCCCCCACCTTCGCCAGATTTGTGGCCAATCGAGCATCTTTGGGATCAAATGGGCCGTCGGGTACGACTTCATGATCTTCAGACGTTAGGCGATTTACGTAATGTTCTGTGGCAGGAGTGGAACGCAATACCACAGGGTGACATTCTGAGGCTCAGGTACACGAGCCGTCAATGTCTTGACATCCAAAAGGCAAACGGTGGACATACACGCTATTGACTGCATGTGTGTACTTTTCATTTCACCCCATGTCTAAATTGCAACGTCCTGACGTGACAGTGGCAACAATCAGAACATGAAATTATGCAAATTCATACAGCTAGACTCGAAATACGAATTTACAATAATTTGTTTGGGATTGTATTCCCAAGAACAAAACGCGGAGGACGGGGATCAGGAATGAACCAACGGCCTTTCGATTTGAGATCCAATTCGCCAACCCACGAGCCTCGATGCTCCCAACATAGTGTAGTGGATACTGAGCTGAAGCGGCATGTGAAGTAGCGTGGAAAAAGGAGTGCAAATACGGGGCACCCCAAATCCCCCATATTAAAACTTATCGGAATATTGCATGCTTGTCGGAAAATGATTTAGGCCTGTACTCATAGTTGATTGATATACATCACAGTCGCCGTGGACTGGTCGTAATCCACGCGTGGGCAGTAACGTCCACGCATGGGCAGTGATGTCCATGCATGCGTTTACCAGGTAACAAGATTCATCACCGAAAAAGTTTTAATTAATGAAGCACCGGGTAGAACCAGGCGCTTCATTAATTAAATTTTTGATTATTCTTATAATTAGTGTTCAGAATCCAATATTGTTGCTTCCGTGGAAATATTGACCACCCGTGGAAAGTGACCAGTCCACGGCGGCCGTACTGTACATAAAATTTTAATGGACTGAGATAACTGCCAGTTACTACAGTAAGAATCACAGAGAATGAGTGTTTTAGACATCTAGTCTCAACGCTAAAAATAACCCGCGAACGAACGTTTAAGTTACGTGGAGGCTACGTCACTTCTAAAATACGCAAACGAACTGCGTTTTACGACAAAAAAATACATTAAAATATAATTTTAATAAATTGCTAATTTTGCCTGAAAAACTTTACAATCTTTCGGAACTATCTCGACTCACAGGTTGAGCATTGCATCCACATACAAAATAGAATGACATGTTGTTACCATCTTAAAAGAATTCCCGTAGTAAAACTGAGAAGGCGGAGAAGCACTAAAACACCTATTTTCCTGTGGGTTATCATGCACCATGCTAAAAAGCGTAGACGGCATACAGGCGACGATATAAGCTATTTATTTCCAGGCCTGCAATTTTCAAATATTATATTATCCGAGACACTTTACCCTTCGTCATCTGTTTCTGGGGTTGTGCATTGGCTCTGTAATTATCGAGGAAGGACAACCCATTCCGAAGGTTCTGTGTTTGTTTCGTTTACAATCGGTTTACTGAGAGTCTATCGGTGGTAGTGATGTCTGTGTGGTAGAGTACAATTTCGCTACGTGTATGGTTTAATTTAAACATATGTTATTGACTAATGTTCGTCTTGCTGTTAAATAGCAAAACCTACTGAACCAGGTAGTCATGCTAGTGAGAGTGTGCAGCTTGATAATTAAGTCATTTATTATTATTATATATATAGAGTAATATCCATCAGCCACCATGCGATGGCTAAAGGAGTAAGTATGGACATCCGTTACACGGAACACAAAGCCTAAATTCTAAACCTAAATCAGTAATCAGTCTTGCTGAGTTCAGATTTCAGTATTAGTATTAGCTACCAGAGAACAGGCCTGAAAAAGATACAATCTGATCTGCAGCCTAACATAAAGTGAGGCCTATGCCTTAAACCCTCAAACTAAATCACTCCTGTTGGGTCCAGCTCCATCGAACTCATATTGGCTGTCATGCTACAGTTTGGGTGGATTTGATGGTGCTGGGCCTAATAGGAGGGATTTACTTATTTTGTTGTTAACTGTAATTTAGTATTAATGTTAGACACTTGAGGATAGGAAAACCTTAAGTGTAAACAGTAAATAGCAGCCTACCAGGAAATGATGCCCGAACCCCAAAAAACTAAAATCAAATCATTCTTGCTGGGGCAGCACCATCCAACTCATCTTGGCTGCTGTCGTGTTACAGTTTGAGTGGATCTGGATATGCTGGGCCCAATAGGAAGGATTTATTTACTTTGTTGTAAACTGTATTTCAGTATTATTGCCAGCTATCAGAGGACAGGAGATACATTAAGTGTGAGCAGCAGCCAAATAGAAAATGTGGCCTACACCCTAAAACCTAAAGTCAAATTATTCTTGTTGGGTGCACCACTGTCGAACTGAACTTGGCTGTTGTGTTACAATTTGGGCGCATTTGATGATGCTGGGCCTAAAAGGAGGGATTTATTTACTTTGTTGTTAACTGTATGTCAATAACATGATTAGCTACCAAAGCCAAATCATTCTTGTTGGGTGCACCACTGTCGAACTCAACTTGGCTGTTGTGTTACAATTTGGGCGGATTTGATGATGCTGGGCCTAAAATGGGGGACTTATTTACTTTGTTGTTAACTGTATGTCAATAATATGATTAGCCACCAGAGGACAGAAAATTATCAGGTGTGAACAACAGCCCAAGCAGATAAGGAGGCCAAAATCGTAAAACCAAAAACCAAATCGTTCTTGTTGGCACTGTCTAACTCAACTTGGAGGTCATGTTTTATTCTGGGTGGTCTTGATGGTGCTGGGCCCAATAAGAAAAATGTACCTACTTTGTTGTCAACTGTACCTCGGTATCATGTTAGTCACCAAACGACAGGAAAGCATTAAGTGTGAACAGCAGCCTAACAGGAAATGAGGCCTAATCCCCCAAAAGTTATAACTGAATCATTTTTGTTGGGCGCAGCAGTGTCAAACTCATCTTGGCGGTAATGTTGCAGTTTGGGTGGGTTTGATAGTGCTGAGCCGAAAAGGTATGATTAATTTAATTTCTTGTCAAACTGTACTTCATAATTATTGTAAGCCACCAGTAATATTACAGTTTGATAAGGAGGCCAAAATCGTAAAACCAAAAACCAAATCGTTCTTGTTGGCACTGCCTAACTCAACTTGGAGGTCATGTTTCATTGTGGGTGGACTTGATGGTGCTGGGCCCAATAAGAAAAATGTACTTACTTTGTTGTTAACTGTACCTCGGTATCATGTTAGTCACCAAACGACAGGAAAGCATTAAGTGTGAACAGCAGCCTGACGGGAAATGAGGCCTAATCCCCCAAAAGTTATAACTGAATAATTTTTGTTGGGCGCAGCAGTGTTGAACTCATCTTGGCGGTAATATTACAGTTTGGGTGGGTTTGATAGTGCTGAGCCCAATAGGTATGATTAATTTAATTTCTTGTCAAACTGTACTTCATAATTATTGTAAGCCACCAGTAATATTACAGTTTGGGTGGGTTTGATGGTGATGAGCCCAATAGGTGTGATTAATTTATGTTCTTGTCAACTGTACTTCATAATTATTGTTAGCCACCAGAAAACAGGAAAACATTTAGGTTGAACTGCAGCCTACCAATAAATGAGGTCTAAACCCCAAAAGCTGAAATCAAATCATTCTTGTTGGGTGCAGCACTGTCAATCTACTGGCTGTCTTGTTGCAGCTTGGGTGGGTTTGATGGTGCTGGGCCCAATTGGGAGGGATTTACTTAATTTCTTGTCAACTGTACTTCATAATTATTGTTAGCCACCAGAAAACATGAAAACATTAAGGTTGAACTGCAGCCTACCAATAAATGAGGCCTAAACCCCAAAAGCTGAAATCAAATCATTCTTGTTGGGTGCAGCACTGTCGATCTCATCTTGGCTGTCTTGTTGCAGCTTGGGTGGGTTTGATGGTGCTGGGCCCAATTGGGAGGGATTTACTTACTTTGTTGTCAACTGTATTTGAGTAGTACGATCAACTACCAAGAGGGCAGGAAAACATTAAGTGTGAACAGTAGCCAAACAGACAATGAGGGCCTCCACCCTAAAATATAAAACCAAATCATTCTTGTTGGGTCCACCACTGTCGAACTCATCTTGGCTGTCATGGTACAGTTTGGGTGGGCTTGTTGATGCTGGGCCAAATAAGAATGATTTACTTACTTTGTTGTCAACTGTGTTTTAGTATTATGGTTAGATACCAGAGGGCAGGAAAACTTGCAGTGTGAACAACATCCCAACAGATAATGAGGCCCAAATCCTAAAACCTAAATCCAAATCGTTCTTGTTGGGTCCAGCACGCAAAAACTCATCTTGGATGTCATGTTACAGTTTGGGCGGATTTGATTGTGCTGGGCTCTAAAAGAGGGATCTACTTACTTTGTTATCATTTGTATTTCAGTATTGTTGTTAGCCAACATGAGATAGGAAAGCTCTAAAAGAGGGATTTACTTACTTTGTTTACAACTGTATTTCAGTATTGTTGTTAACCATCATGAGATAGGAAAGCTTAAAGTGTCAACAGTACATTAACAGAAAATGAGGCCTAAACCCTAAAACCCAAAACAAAACCATTCTTGTCGGGTGGAGCACTGTCAAACTCATTTTAGCAGTTACGTTTCAGTGCGGATGAATCAGATGGTGATGGGCCCGAGAAGAAGAATGTACTTACTTTGTTGTCAATTGTACTTCGGTATCAGTGTTAATCATCAAAGGACTGGAAACCATTACGTGTGAACAGCAGCCTAACTGGAAATGAGGCCTAAACCCCCAAAAGCTATGAGTAAATCATTTTTGTTGGGCACAGCACTGCCAAACTCATTTTGGCAGTCGTGTAACAGTTTGGGTGGATTTGGTGGTGCTGGGCCCAATAGGAAGGATCTGCCTATTTTGTGGTAACTGTACTTCAGTATTATTTTTTTTTATTTTTAGCCACCATAGGACAGGAAAACATTAAGTGTGAACAGCATCCTAACAGAACATTAGACCTAAACCCAAGCAGATAAAACCGAATCATTCTTGTTGGGTGCAGCATTGTCAAATTCATCATGGCAGTCATGTCACTGTCTGGGTGGATTTGATAGTGCTGAGCCCAGTAGGGAGGATTTACCTACTTTGTTGTCAACTGTACTTCATTAAAATTGTTAGCCACCAGAGGACAGGTAAACATTAAGTGTGAACAGCAGCCTACCAGGAAATGAGGCTGTTGGGCCCATCACTGTCAACTCTTCTTGGCAGTCATGTTACACTTTGAGTGGATCTGATGGTGCTGGGTCCAATAGGCAGGATTTACTTACTTTATTGTCAGCTACCAGAGGACGGGAAAACATTAAGTGTGAACAGCTGCCTAACAGAAAATGAGACCTACACCCTAAACCCTAAAGCCAAATCATTCAGGTGGGGTCCACCACTGTCAAACCCATCTTGGCTGTCATGTCACAGTTTGGGTGGATTTGATTGTGCTGGGCCCAATAAGAAAGATTTACTTACTTTGTTCTCAACTGTATGTCAGTAATGTGGTTAGCTACCAGAGGGCAGGAAAACATTAAATGTGAACAACAGCTCAACAGATAATGAGGCCTAAATCGTAAAACCTAAAACCGAATCGTTCATGTTCGGTCCAGCACATTCAAACTCATTTCGGACGTCAGTCTACAGTTTGGGTGGATTTGACGGTGCTGGGCCCTAAAAAGACGGGTTTACTTGTCAACTGTATTTCAGTATTAATGTTAGCCACCATGGAACAGGAAAACCTAAAGTGTGAACAGGAGCATAATTGAAAATGAGCCCTAAACCCTAAAATCAGATCATTCTTTTGGGTGGAGCACTGTACAACTCATTTTGCAAACTTATCCCGGCAGTCATGTTTCAACTTGGCTGGATTTGATGGTGCTGGGCCCAACAGGAAGAATATATTTAATTTGTGGTTAACTGTACTTCGATATCATTGCTAGCCTCCAAAGGACAGGAAAGCATAAAGTGTGATTAGCAGTCTGACTGAAAATGAGGCCCAAATCCACGGAAGCAAAAACAAATCATTCGTGTTGGCTCCAGCAGTGTTAAACTCATCTTGGCTCGCAGGTTACAGTTGGGGTGGATTTGATGGTGCTGGGCCCAACAGGAAGGATTTACCCATTTTGTTGTCAACTGTACTTCATTATATTGTCAGCCACCTGGTGACAGGAAAACACACAGGATCGATTTACTCTAGGTTAACCTACTTCAGTACTATACACACCCTGATTCGTCATCAGCAATTGGTGAGTGAACGTGGGGCCTTCACTTTCATAATCTCCTGTCTACCAGCTAGAGCGATACTCAAATCCTACCATGCCCATTAAATTTACTTATAACATTCACATCACCTGGTCACCAACACATGACGCAACTTATATCAAATCCGTGTAATTTCTTTCTAATTGAGTGAATGTCCAGGGACATTGAATTTGATATGTGGACAGTATGTTACTGGGTCATTTGAGACAAATCCCGGATGATGCAGGAAAAGCTCGAGAAAAGAAGAGAACAAATCGTTCAGTTCAAATGTAGGTTTGTATTTGACCACCAATTGTGTGTGGGAACCCCAGTCAATCTGTCAAGAAAAGTACGTTTGTACTCATTTTGTCATGGTCGGTTTGTTATGCTGGGTTTTTCCTCCTAGAAACAGATAATGCGAAACAAAGGGATTTGAGCGTTTCCTATCCAAAGTCACGGATTTTTGGAAGCTGTTTATTTGATTCTTGACAGGGTTGGTGTTAGATCTGGTTATTTTTAATTAATTATTTCTACTTATTTTTACTCTCCTTCGGTATTTAATCAGGGGCTGTGCGGGTGGTGAAGATTGGGCACAAAATTAGGGGATTGACTGTGTTTACATTTTTTTTTTTTTTTTTTTTTTTTTCACTTTTGTATTCCCTTCCATATACATAACAACGCTTTTGGCGTTCTTCTTGATTTCAAAAATGCGGCCACCCGCGGCATCTGTGGCCATATCATGGCTGTTCTATCATGTGGCCACTGATGCTGCGCGTTGCCGTGGACACAATATAGATAGTAATTGTATGGGTCCTCTCACAGCCTGCTTCCCTTTGCCTGCTTATTTTGACTGCGTTACTGCTTTTATATATAACGCACAAGTTACCTGCTGTGATATTGACCAAGGTTGTAATTCCTTTGACTGTGTTACTGCTTTTATATATAACCCACAAGTTACCCACTGTGATATTGACCAAGGTTGTAATCTATTTCCACAATGCTACTATTCACTTAACCAGATGGATTACCTCAGAGTATTAACTTTTCTTATGTTATGCATTTTTCTCATATTCTTACCTGACATCAAAGCATATATTTCACTTTTCACTGCAGTTAAAAAGCAGTGCAAAATCCTCGAAAATCAAGACAATTTTTTCCTCATGTTCGGACCATCGCTTGCTCTCTTTCTTCCTCTAGGTAATTATGGCTAACACAATTTCTCTTGATGAGATCCAAAATAATGACAATTTTGATTTCCAGAAAAAACTGAACGATATTATTTCTACCGATGAAGAAGACCTCACCCTCCCATTCAATTCTCTTGACTCCGGTTGCCATTACTTTACGCCCGATAACTTTAAAGATGAAATTTCGAGCAAAATCAAAGCCCTATCTCTACTCAACATCAATTGTCGCAGTCTGAATGCAAACTTTGAAAATGTTCATAACTTACTTGTAGATCTGCAGACAAATTCCAACTTTTTCGATGTGATCGGAATGACGGAAATATTTAACGTGAAATCTGGTGTTGAGTACCGGCTTGAGGGCTATCACCCGTTAGTGTCCCGTAATCGTCCTGACGACGATGACGGGAGGGGAGGCGTAGGAATGTTCATAAATGATAGTATACCCTATAAAATACGAAATGATCTCTCAGTCTTCATACCACATGTCTTTGAATCTCTGTTTATAGAACTATCCCTCAAGAAGAAATGTATTGTAGGGACTATCTACAGACCAAACACAGCCCCTAAGGCAGACCTTGATCTGTTCCTAGTCAAACTAACTGAATTGCTAGACTCGTTAAGCAAGGATAACATTGTAGTCTACCTCATGGGTGACTTTAACATAGATCTGCTCAGTGTAAATACCCACAGCAAAACGAATACCTTTATTGACTCGCTATTTACTGCTGGTTTTCTGCCCGCTATAACAAAACCTACCAGAGTCACGGAGTTTTCCGCAACCATAATTGATCACATATTCAGCAATAATATTAAAAAGTTCACATCTGGAATCATAATTACTGACGTCAGCGATCATTTTGCAACGTTTTATGTAGATGAATTAGATAAACGCCCCCCTGTAACGCCCAATTATCGACGATCCATGAAAACTGAGAATGTCATTCGATTTAAAAGACTCTTAATGGGTTGTGATTTCTCTGATGTCACCAATGACGTTTGTCCTAATTCGGCATACAATCGGTTCCTGGATAAATTCCACACAGTATTTGAACAAGCATTTCCCCTGAAATCAACCCCCACACGAAAGAAATATATAAAACGAGAACCTTGGATGACCTCTGGCCTATTGCAATCGTCCCAAACTAAAAATAAATTGTATGTTAAAAAACTAAAATTTCCTACTATCCAAAACATATCAGAATACAAAACGTTTTGTCAGGAATACAACCGCTTGAGGCGGAAATGCAAAGCAGACTATTACAACCAAGTTCTACTTGAAAACAAACATAATATTAAAAAAACTTGGGACATGTTGCGAAAGGCCATTTACAAGTCAAATAACCACCGACAAATTCCTCCCACCTTCTTGGACGGGAATATCGAATTATCCGACCCTACTACAATTGCGGACAGATTTAACACATTCTTTGCTAATATTGGTATGAATATAAGTGCTCAAGTACCCCCGTCACAACGTCACTTTTCAGAATATCTCGGCAATAGTAATAACGGGAATTCATTTTTTATAACACCTACTAATAAATATGAAATAATTACTTGCGCTAATAAATTAAAAGGCAAATCAAGTACTGATATCAATGATATGTCCACCAAACTGCTGAAGGAGATTGTATACGAGATAGCAGACCCCCTGTCACACATAATCAATCTGTCTTTCGCTGTAGGTAGGGTACCAGACAGAATGAAGATAGCCAAAATCATTCCTGCCTTTAAATCTGGAGATCCCCAACGTTTTACCAATTATCGCCCCATAAGTATTCTTCCAACATTTTCAAAAATACTTGAAAAAGTAATGTACTCACGATTATACACTTTCCTCGACGAACATAACTTTATATATAAGTATCAGTTCGGATTCAGGAAGGGTCATTCGACTGTGCATCCCATTCTGCAGTTAATAAACAGTGTATCGGAAGCAAATGATAAAACTTCAAAGGATTGTACACTCTCAGTTTTTCTTGACTTTTCAAAAGCATTTGATACCATAAATCACTCGATTCTTTTAAAGAAACTTGAATGTTACGGGGTAAGAGGTTTAGCTAACACCTGGTTTGAAGATTACCTAACAAGCCGGTGTCAGTTTGTATCCTTCATGAACAGCACGTCGGAAGTAATGGGCGTCACCATTGGGGTACCACAAGGTTCAGTTCTAGGTCCGCTTCTTTTTTTATTATACATTAACGACATCAGCCACTCTACACTACTTAAGGTGTTATCTTTTGCAGACGATACCACAGCGTATACATCAAGTGGGAATCTAGATTCTTTGTTAGACGAGAACAATACTGAACTCGGTAAAATCAGTGAATGGTGTGCCGCAAATGGATTATGTCTGAATGCCAGTAAAACAAAATGTATGTTGTTACACCCGCAAAACGATTCGTATCATGCCGCCAATAAAAAGGTATCTCTGAACGACTTAGACATTCCATTTGTTACCAATAGTCACGAGGAAACCTCTGTCAAATTCCTAGGGATCAACCTGGACGAAAATTTAAAATTCAAACAACATACGTCCACAGTTTGCCTAAAGATGGCCAGGGTAATATTTGCCCTAAATAGGGCAAAAAGAACCCTTCCCTTGAAAGCCCTGAAAATATTGTATCTCTCACTGATACATAGCCATATGTTGTATGGTATACTTGTCTGGGGCCATGTGTCTTCCACCAGTAGAATCTTTACACTTCAAAAAAGGCTATTCGTATCATAAATAATCGAAAATATATCTCACACACTGAACCCTTATTTAAAAATTGTGGAATACTGAAGTTCGAAGATTTGTATAAGCTTCATGTGTATCTTTTCATGCATGACTGGTACCACAATAATCTTCCTACGTCATTTGAAAATACCTTCGGAATATACACAAACCCTTCTGGAATGGAGACAAGACAAACAGGGAACGTGCGCACTCTCAAACCAAGAACTCGCTTCTCTGCTGACCTCCCGATTCATACTTTCCCAAAAATTTGGAATGACCTAAATCCCGAAGTTCGGCAATATAGCAGGCCTCTGTTTAAAAAGACAATAATCAATTCGTTCATAAACGCATATTCTTCTGGCATTACTTGCACCAATCCATTCTGTCCCGATTGTGACACAGCATAAAGTGATCTCATCCTCCCAACGACTGAAGATCGAGGATTTGTGTGGTGATTTGGAGGGTCTTATGTTCGGGATAATCTACAATTATCCTGAGCATGGGACCTTTCAAATCACTATTCATCTTTTCGGATTACTTTGAGCATTGTGTAAGTGGTTCTAATCCTAACATGGGGAAAGCTTCACTGGAAGTCTACCTGGGAGCTTTACCAATTGTGAACAATCCATTCTGTCTCGATTGTGACCCAGCGTAAAGTGATCTCATCCTCCCAACCACTGAAGATCGGAAGATTTGTATAGTGATTTGGGAGGTCTTGTGTTCGGGATAATGTACAACTATCCTGATTATGGGACCTTCCGGGTCACTATTCATCTTTTCGGATTACTTTGAGCATTGTGTAAGTGGTTTTAATCCTAATACGGGGAAAGCTTCACAGAAAGTCTTCTTAGGAGCTTTACCAATTGTGAACAACGAGGATGAAGAGTTAAATGACTTTGATGTCAGGACAGGATATCATGTTTGGGAATGGCAGGAAGACAGCCTCTCCGGCTATGCCATTTCCATGCAGTATACACCTTTTTGATTGCTACCATATTTTAATTTATGTAAACTGTATCCGAGTATGCTGCTAAATAAAGTTTCATTTCATTTCATTTCATAGCATTTGGACCCAGTCTTGTCATAATTTAATTACGTCCTCACTATAGAGGAAACTCAGTATAGCTGGCACCCCCGACAATTAATAACTTAACTATTCGCCTAACGGTGAGCGCTAATCACAAAATTCGCCATTCAAATTTTATTATTTTTTTCAATTTTTTACCTCGAAAAAAAAAGCTGATGACCCCCCATTGGAACGATTCTGTTCCAATGAGGGGTCACAAGCTATGTTTTGAAGGACAAAATTAAAATGTTTAAATATTCCAGAACTGTTTTAACTTTCCGAAAATTCACCTCAATTGAAACTGTTCTACTTAAAATACGGAATGATATCTTAATGAATATGGAAGATGGCAGGGTTTACCTTACTTGCTCTTATGACCTGAGAGCAGCCTTTGATACTGATGATATTCTTTTGGACACAATGAACTCCAACTTTGTATTACCAAACACAGCAGGGTGTGGTTAACATCGTCAGGGACGTGGCGACGGGAGGGGGGGGGGGTGTCACCCTCCCCCAACCTCCAATCCTGGACAAAATTTCCTATAGTTGGAAATTCAGAGGGCAAGTCATGAGTAGTTGGAAATTTAATCTATCTGGTATCTGAATTTTAGAGATTCTTTGGTGATGTATCCTTTACTTCCCAAAATTCCAACTCGGTTTCAAATCGGCAAAAATTCCAACTGTTACTATTTACAACTATAGTGTATGTAATATCGAGCTTCATAAGTATGTATGATGTCAATCGGTACGAGATTTCTATAGTACGTTTACTTATGGTAATAAAAAAAATCCACGAAATGCACTTCAAGAAAATCACATCATGTAAAATCGTTATCCTGAGTTAATTCACAGTAACAATATGATGAAACATCAAAAAGTGATCATTCCTGCATAAGATCTGATTCAATGTTAGGACACTGTGAATTGCTCAAGGTTCTCAGCTTGAGCATTTGTTTAGCACATATTCAATTCCCAAATAATAATAACCTTATAATTCTATCATAAATGTGTTGGCATTTCAGTTACTAGAATCAATTTTATGCTCCCTTTCGTAGCTTCATTTTCTAAATTTTTCTCGGTTGTGAATTTCCAACTAGGGGAAGGGACCGGGAGGGGGAACCCCCCTCCCGCCCCCACCAGTTAGAAATTCACTACTCTACACACACCCCTCCCCAATCGGAAGCCTCTAGTCACGTCCCTGAACATCGTATCTTAGAAACAGGCATCAGAAGATCTCATTTAATGGAACAATGTCTAAGAACTTCTCACCTTCCTGAGGTGTTCCTCAAGAAAGTTCTCCTGGACCAATGTTTTCTCATTTTACATCTTAAAATTGTTCTCTGTGATTGAATCTCACGTGTCCTATGCCTGTTTGTATGCTGATGACACACAAGTCACTCTTTCGACCCGCAAAACATGAACAATCCGATGCAGTATCAGCTGCAGAAAAGTGTATCTCTGACATTCACGCAATGATGATATCAAAAAGGCTAATGATAAATGATGACAAAACAGAATTTCTTATCATCTGTGCTAAACAAACCCTCAGCAAATACGACAGCATCCCTCTGAAGATGCCATCCAACCTCTCGTAGATGCATTTGTTACAGCACATCTGTACTCCTATAACTCCATGTTGTTTGGACTTCCCAAACACCAGCATGACCGCCTGCAAAAAGTTCTAAATGCATCTGCTGGAGTTGAGATTTGTATCCCTCGGTACAACGGCATCACTCCAGTTTTCATGGATTTACACTGACTGACAGTAGAATACAGGATATTATTTATTAGATGTGATTTTCTTTCCACATTATCAAATTCGCCTGATATGACTTTGAACTCTGCTAATATGACAGTGATCTCGGTTGATATGAACCAAACAAGAGTTCTCAACTTTGGCGCGTTACATGGAACAATCATTTTGTTTACAACGAAACCGTTTATAGTTATTCGTCGAAAGTAACAAACTAGTAAAATTGGCGTTACCAGGCAAAAGTGAATAGTTTTTGTTTGGTGAGGAATTAACCCTTTGAACCCTAGCGGCCGCTTTTCCTGTCACGAACATGATACGCCATAACGTTATTAAATAGGATGGCTGTTCAGTAAGCATGTGAGGTGGACCAATCAATATTTTCAACGTGCAGCCCAGAGGCTGCACGTTGAAAATATTGCTTGGTCTACCCCAAATAACGAATATGGACTCTTCCTAATTGTTTTCATTGAACTGGCATGGAAGATACCACCAGAGTTAAAAGGGTTAATGATGACAATAAGTAATAACTACACACTAAAAACTAAAATGTTAAAACTGACACTTTCAATGTGTTAAACCCATTCTAACTCTTAGGGTTTGATTTTAACACTCAAAGTGCAATGCTTTAAGCACTTAGACATTACAATCGTCAGACATCTGAAGCTTGAATGGATGGCACTTCCCATGTGTCTAGCATTGGTGGTTCTTTCAGAATCGTCCATAATTTGATTTGCGCCTGTTGGGTACATAATTAAAAGGACACAACGCAGATGACGCGTATCAGGCTCGAGAGTTCGAGCCTGATCCGCGTCATCTGCGTTGTTTCCTTTTAAGTGTCGCGACATTACACTTGTCAAGTGGTATTATTGTAACACTTGTCAAGTTCTGGGATATCTACACTTGAACAAAGTGCTAGTTCAGCACTTCGTAAGTGTTAAATACAGCACTTCAAGAGTAGTTTTTAACACTTTAGTTTTTAGCGTGTAGATGGATGAAGAGAAGAAAAAAAAAGGATGCACAGGAAATTTATCGCAATCTAAAATTCAAAGTTGTAAGCAAAGATTCGTCGAAGGGGGGGGGGGGGGGAGAAGAGGCGGTTTAGCGAGCCGAACATCCTGGTTTCCTCAATGGGGAAGCCGAGACGTTCGAACAGCTCAACTAGAAGTAAGAAAAGAGGAGACTTCAGACACCGTGAAAAGAATGAGATACAATAACACTGTCAGAAAACTGTAAGTGATCTAAGAATTTTTGTATTTTTATTTGTTTTGGTTTAAAAAATAAAGAGGTTATTACTTGGTTCGTTTCATGCCGGTCGAGATATCAGCCAGAAAAAAGTTCACATCAGCCTGAGACCGTCGGTCTCTAAAGACAGCTTTGGTCTCAGTCTGATATGAAGTTACCTCAGGCTGATATGAAGAGTTACCTCGGGCTGATATCTCGGCCGATATGAAATTAACCAAGTAATAACCTCTAAATATTCAATATTGTGTCACTTGTGCAGAAGGCACGTTGTGATAAGGCATCAGCATATATTAGTAATCTTATCAGTAACAGAAATGCTTCATGTTACAGTTTGTGAGATCGACTGGATGTGAATTGCTGAATATTCCAAACATCAAACGCAAAATATTTGGAGACAAAGCTTTCTCTTTCACATGTCCTTTTCTGTGAAATGACGCACTTGAATATTTGAAACCGGTTTGGGATTTAGCTCAATTCAACACTGTTTAAATAACTGTTCTCTTTAACCCTTTACCCAATGCAGACGATATCAAAATTTATTATTTTAAATATCATTTTTTAAATTTTTTCAAAAAATTTCAACAAAACCATATCATGTGACCCCTCTTTGGAACGAGCTCGACGAGCTCGTTCCAAAGAGGGGTCACATGATATGGTTTGGCTGAAATGTTTTGAAAAATAATATTTTTTCAATTGCTGAATTTGCATATTACGCGGGGGATACGGCCGATTCGTTGGGTAAAGGGTTAAAAAACAAGTACAATACATTTTGTTGGCTAATTACATCTGTTTCTTGTAACAAATAAAAACATTCCATTCATGTAAAACACCTAAGAATATACACCAGTCAAAAAAGTAGTGGATATCCAAAACTAATGTTGATACTTTCGAAAAATGGTTTTGGAAACGCGTGATTGGACACATCAATATGTTACCAAGTTTAGAGTGGATCATGAATGTGACCGGCCCACGAAAACTTCGTGCAGGTTTTTCGCACGAGCGCCGCGTTAATGTCTGTGGGTGCGTTTTGAAATTTTCATATGTACTAGACGGGCTTTTTCGGAGGTCTCATCGTTCTTCTCTTAGTATAAACTCGTTCGTCAATAGTTTCTGGTCGAAACGTAACTTTTGAGGTAAGCGAAGACTGACACGTGATGAACGTTTACGTGCCGTTGGCATGTTGGAAGCTGGCAACAGACAGACTGCAGTGCCTCAAATTCTCAACGTTACTCAATCAATGATTAGCAGGTTGTGGTCACGCTACCGTCAGACAGGCAATGTTGATGACAGACGTCGGTCAGGTAGTCCAAGGTCGACAACTGCTAATCAGGATCGTTTCTTCCGAACCATAGCATTACGTAACGCCATCAAAGTGGCTCAGAAATTGGACAGCAGCTGCACCGAGCGACAGATGTGCGAGTCAGTGGTCAGACTATCCGAAATCGCCTACACAGCTGGAATTTGTACGCTCGACGACCTCGAATAATTCCACGTTTGATTGAACGTCACATCGCAGCAGGGCGTAATTGGTGTGGAGCACGACAGCGCTGGGACAATCGTCGGTGGAGCAACGTCATGTTTTCCGATGAATCGAGGTTCCCTCTCGACTTCCACGACAGGCGAAACAGCGTGGCGGCGGCGAAACGAAGGATACCATGACGTAACCGTTAGGCAGCACGATCGTTTTGGTGGTTGATCGGTTATGGTGTGGGGAGGCATAACCATGACAAGCAGAACAGCATTACATGTCATCCAAGGGCGTGTCAACATTCATTTTCCAAGATGACAATGCAAGAGCACACAGCGTGTCGCTACAAAGTTCCTCCAGGGGCAGAACATCACTACACTGCCTTGGCCAGACTAAGTCCAGAACTTTCACCAATCGAGCACGTCTAGGATATGCTTGGCAGAGGCATTCGACAATGCCAACAGCCCCCTACCAATGTCCAGGAAAGTGCCTCCGCCCTGCAGGAAGAATGGAATAACATCAGTCAAGCTGATATTGGACGTTTTGTTGAGGAGTATGCCACGTCGGATCTGCGGTTGTCTAGCGAACCGAGGAGGACTTACAAGATATTGAGATCTGGACTGAATGTGGTAAATTCTCTGACTGATCGTCCATGTCTTCTAAAGCTCAGTGCGTGAAATGTGTGCTTGTCAGACACCCTACTATCGCTGAAATCATTCACCATATGTCACAGTGCAATGCCTCAACTGTCTTTTTGATGAAAATATAAATATATTTCTTCATATATCTCACTTTTATCAAATATCCCCTACTTTTTTAATAGTATATAAGCATGGTGCCATATTGTCTCATTTTTAATTTCGGCGCCACATAAATGTATATTATTATTAATTTTATTATTATTATTATTATTATTATTATTATTAAAGGATGTCTGCCAGTCGTGACTGGTAGAAAGTTGTAAATAAACTCTCGGCCGAACTTCAAAAGCATTTCATTTTGTCAAGAAAAAGAAAAACATACAGTTTGTGGAAGTCACTCTTCAGCCCATGCCTGTGTGGAAAATGAATTGTGACTGATGTGAATAGATTTCATAACCATGGAATATGCGGCTCCACCACCATTAATCCTTTACCCAACGAATCGGCGCATCCGCCCGCGTAATATGCAAATTCAGTAGTTGAAAAAATATTATTTTTCAAAATATTTCAACAAAACCACATCATGTGACCCCTCGTTGGAACGAGCTCGTCGAGTTCGTTCCAACGAGGGGTCACATGATATGGTTTTGTTGAAAGTTTTTGAAAAATTTGAAAAAATGATATTTTAAATAATAAATTTTGACATCGTCTGCGTTGGGTAAAGGGTTAATCTGTAAAACATCCATTGCAAAGATCTTCGCGCACCAAATTCTTCGTAAAAACAAGATCGCCATTTAATATCAAGTTTTCAAAAATGAAAGTTCGAAATAACACGAAAGCACAATCGTACCTTAAACTGTTATCATCTCGATTCGTCGCTCGCAGCTTTGAAAAGAGAATTCGAATGATGTTGATCAAGAACACCAAGTTTGTCTGCAAGCAGAAAACAAAAGTTTAAAAGTTAATGTTTGTAAAATAATGATGATATGGTTGTGATTAAGCACATTCATATTCCATTACTCAAAATTAGTACTGAAATGGTCAACCGGATAATCGGTATGAAACCAGTTAGCTACCTTACCGATTAGAAAAACCGTCAACCGGTTATTCGAAATATCGATAGTGATTGTCATTCCAGGTTTAAAAATTATAGTAAATCTGCCGCTTCACCTTTGTGATAGATTACACACCGAAGCCGCGTTGTATATATTGAGAACTAATCGACTTTGGCGTTCAAGACTTCGTTAATGATCGGCAGTTTCCGCGAGTAATGAGTAACCGCGGAAACTCTTCCGTGGTGTGTATACAAACGAACGTTGTCGAGTACTCGACAACGTTCGTTTGTAGACACACTATGGAATAGTGAATACTGTGTTCCAATGTCTATAGTTTTGATCCCATATTCGGTAAAATAATGGCCACGGATATGGTTATAGCTCTTGGTTAATCGGCTACGAAAATGTTTGTTTGTTGGTGGTTAACGTCACATATTTATGCACCATGGCTAATCGTGACACAACATGGAGATGAAGTCAAGTTTAGTCAATCGTTGATCTACATGTTGCCCATTTTAGAGGACTTTCACCCCAAGCATTGGTGACTGGGTCCTGTTTTACTAGTAAAGCGGAACTGGTTTACCACAGTAAACAAGTGCTGCTTACTTCCCGGGGTTCCCACGGGGAGGCTACGAAAATGAGCCAACCGTTTCTGCCCTATCATTAATGCGGTACAAATGTCAGTTATCTTTTAGGGAGAACAGTGGCTCAGTAGTTAAGGCATTGGATTTCAAACCGGAAAGTTCACAGCTCGATCTTCATCGGGGGTAATTGCGTTGTGTCCTTTTGCAAGACGCTTAATCCCGATTGCCTACGTCGGGGCACGGGGACGTCGTGTAATAAGGCGGGCTGCTCATCGATGGTGTACTTGTCTTCAAGAAATGCTAACCCTGCTTGAGTGGAGTTAGTTCGTTGGGGAGTCTGACAGTTGCTCGCCGCTGGATGGTGGTTCTCTCCGGGTACTCCGTCTTTCTCTCCCCGTACAACTGTCCGACACGAGGTGACCCTGGCTTTCGAAAGTGTCGTTAAGCCCCTATTAAAAAGTTATCGTTTAGGTTTTACAATTATGCCCCTGTTCATCCGTACTGCTGAGTGAAGAAATATTGTACCATAATTGTGAGGAGCGTCGGAAATGTGTATTTTGTAGTTGACTTCGACCATTATTCCTCGTTGGGTTGCTAAATGGGAATACGTTTTACCCACACTGTGAAATATTACAGTAAAAATTACGATACAGAAGTACTGACCACCAGTTGCCGTCTCTTGTACCGACAATTGTAACACAATGACTGTTAATGCTAAATGTTTTATCATACGAAAACATAAAGAGGAGTGTTCACGTACAATTGAACAAGGTTGTTGTTGTTTTTCAGAACGAATGCATTCAACTCCTCAATCGCTTTTGCAAAATGATATTTTTCTCGACGAACGTTACTTTGTTTTGAAGAGTCAGTTTATAACAAACACGAAGCCAGGATTCTATAATAGGAGTGCCCCGCCCAGAGGGTTTTTCTTTGAGGGGGGGGGGAGGGGGCAAAGATGATATTTGAAAGGCTGTGTGTGGGGTTTCAGAAGACTCCCCTAGTCCTAACAAGGACCCTCTGGTCGTCGTCCCCTCCTCCCAGGAGTTAGGACTGCCCCATTTCCGAGAAGATGTTGCAAAATTTAGTACTCTAAGAGCGAATCGCTAATCAGAGGCATTTGTAGCATATACAGCCCCTATAATGGAGACCATTTTAGGGCTCTATGCTGTGTGAAGTTGCATTTGGCTAATGGGTTTTATTTTAGGGGGGGGGGCAGCGAAATTTTAGGGGGACCAAGGCCTCCCCACCCCCAGCCGCGTAGCTACACCACTGTTTTTTAAAGGTAGACATATTAATATCGTTAACCCTTTAGCTAACATGAAAAGCAGACGACACTTGCAAAAAAAATTCTTGAATAACTTGACTAATTTTTTTCATTTTTTGTCTCGAAAACATAGGTTATGACCCCTCGTTGGAACGAGCTCGACGAGCTCGTTCCAACGAGTGGTCATAACCTATGTTTTTGAGACAAAAAATGAAAAAAATAATGAAAATTAATCGGTGATTTTTGAGAATAGGGCTGGCCGGTTTTGGCGTTACGTCGGGTAAAGGGTTAACAAAAAATATTAATTGATCTAATCTGCATCACAAATCAACAGCCTTCTCGAGTAATGAAGATAAACCAAATATCAGTTCCTTAACTTTGCTCCAAGATCGAACAAAATATTGGTCAGCTTTGTTGAAAGTTGCTTTAAATAGTATTTTCATTTTAATATTTTACCGTTTGATTGCCGGCAGTTGATGCCAGAACTTCTACCGTATTTTTAACAATACAGTGTACACTACAGAGTAAATTACACGCGTAGTAATGTGCCATATAGATAAATGGAATCTCGAGAAAAAGAAAAAAAAAGAAAAAGCGAAATTCCAGCTAAGAAACCTCCAGATTGAACCCAGACTTCCATCAGAGAAAACCTTCCTCAGCGCTTATCAAAATAATTATAAGGTAGCATCGTTTTGTTAGGTACAGTGTTTGGAGTGGCAGGAATGTAACTGTATTCTCTTGTCTTTGGAAGTAGAAATTAACTATAACATCCAAGTATCACCAGAAAGTTCTATTTCAAATACCTTTTTTGGTTTGCTCGTGGGGACCTGTCCCGCAGTCCCATATATATAGAAATATCAGTCTGGCAGTAGTATGTCTCGTATGTTTGGGGCCTCATTTGGGGGATCTCATCGGGGGATCTCGGAAGTGACGTCATGTCACGTGACCTAGTGGCGCCATGTTGTGTTGTCATGGTAACCCGCGTGAGCGGCCATGTTGTGACGTCATCTCCATAGTGATACGTGGTGTTAGTGCGCATGCGCAGCGCATGTTGTTAGGGTGATACGTGTTTCCGTCGTCCATTTTGTATACTGGAGGCCGCCATCTTGGTTTCTATGGTAGCACGTGATTGCTACGTTACCCAATTTTTCTGCAATGGGACGGGGTATGTTCGAAGGGTATGTTCCAATGTAGAAAAGTAAATCTAATTACCACAAACAACCCGACAATCCTTCCAAATCACCAAAATCCACCCCAACTTTTACTAATTCGAATTCTTTCAGAATTCTCTGCTTCTATCTATATATGCAATAGTTTACGTCTACCTGACCACGTTCCTTTGTCCTGGAGTATACTCCAGTAGCGTATAAGAGCCTATTATTTGGAACAGTTTATCTTATTATTACTATATTTAGCAATTTCTGGTCTATTCTTGTTAGTTCTGACCCTATTCCAAGTACTCTTGTTGTTTCATGTTTCTAAATTATAATTAACCAATCAGATTGCTTGATTTCTCATAATCTGTATACAGAGTTATCTCCCTTCTGTATAATAAAAGACTATATCCAATGGCCATATCCCATGGAATCCCTTTTTTGAAAACACCTGTAGCTATGGAATCCATTTTTTGTCATATGTGCTTATGTGAAAAAGCACAATGTGACACAATGTGCCCTAGCACAAAGGCACATGCTTTATGTGCCGATATGTGCTTATGTGAAAAGGCACAATGTGACACAATGTGCCCTATCACATAGGTACATACGGGTATTTGAGGATACCTATGGCCTGGTATTGTATTATTTGAGGATACCTATCGGGGATACCTACAGGAGAATCCCTTTTTGTCATATGTGCTTATGTGAAAAGGCACAATGTGACACAAAATGCCCTATCACATAGGCACATACGGGTATCTGAGGATACCTATGGCCTGGTATTGTATTATTTGAGGATACCTATCGAGGATACCTACTGGAGAATCCCTTTTTGTCATATGTGCTTGTGTGAAAAGTCACAATGTGACACAATATGCCCTATCACATAGACACATACGGGTATTTGAGGATACCTATGGCCTGGTATTGTATTATTTGAGGATACCTATCGAGGATACCTACTGGAGGATCCCTTTTTGTCATATGTGCTTATGTGAAAAGTCACAATGTGACACAATATGCCCTATCACATAGGTATTTGAGGATACCTATGGCTTGGTATTGTATTATTTGAGGATACCTATCGAGGATACCTACTGGAGAATCCCTTTTTGTCATATGTGCTTATGTGAAAAGTCACAATGTGACACAATATGCCCTATCACATAGACACATACGGGTGTTTGAGGATACCTATGGCCTGGTATTGTATTATTTGAGGATACCTATTGAGGATACCTATCGAGGATATCTTTTGGAGAATCCCTTTTTTTGTCGCATTAGGCTATGTAAAAGCCCTGAATGGGTCTAATGTGGTCTTACCAACCGCTTCCATCTTGTCGCCAAAGCTCCAAGGCCATTACAGGGCTATAGTCTATCTGTCCTATCATTAGCTTCTACAACAGTCTTGTTCCATTGCGGCCTTGTGCCAGTACTATTGGCTTCAGTTATTCTGCCCCATATCTCATCCATTACTTCCTAGCTATACATATCTCAGTCTCGACTATAACATTGATCAAGGTTGAATCAGATTTCCCCTGTATACATATAAGGCATTCCGTTACTGAAATTCCTAGCCGAGTCCGTAAAATTTGGATTCCGTGTTTTAACATCGTCCACTCGAGGGTATGGAAAGGGATTGATAACAACCAATTCAACAATGACTACAAGACTCTGAACAGATACAACCAGTCACTACAAAACAACGAAGTAAACATAACTAATTGAAAGAATGTCAAACTAGTCAGATTGATCGAACAAGTTGGACAGACTGGACAGAACAAAGTGAACAAAGATCCAACACAACCAAGATCGAAGTGAACAGAACTGATTTATCAACAGATACAAGACACCTGTTCGAATGAAGCGAACGAAGAGCCAACAAAACCAAGATCGAAGTGAAAATAACAAAGTTTTCACCTGAATGAACTATAACCCTTAAATATAACCCAATGTTAACCCCCTTAAATTGAACAAACCTGAATGAACCCTTTGAACTGAACACAGTTTTCAACTGAATGAACTTTTTGTAATTAAAACCCCTTTGAACTGAATGAACGAACTATAACCTAAATAAAGGTATTAACACCCTTGAACTGAATGAATTATAACCCCTAACTATATCCCAATGTTCACCTTTTTGAACTGACTGAATTTTTAAACTTAATGAAAATATAACGAAAGGCGATCTGAATTTTAACTCGAGAATACAACCCATTAAACTGAATTCTTCCAATAGGGAAGGGGAATACCCTCGAGTGGACGATGTTAAAACACGGAATCCAAATTTTACGGACTCGCCTAGGAATCTCAATAACGGAATGCCTTATATGTATATAGGGGAAATCTGATTCAACCTTGATCAATGTTATAGTCGAGACTGAGATAGGTATAGCTAGGAAGTAATGGATGAGATATGGGGCAGAATAACAGAAGCCAATAGTACTGGTACAAGGCCGCAATGGAACAAGACTGTTGTAGAAGCTAATGATAGGACAGATAGACCATAGCCCTGTAATGGCCTTGGAGCTTTGGCGACAAGATGGAAGCGGTTGGTAAGACCACATTAGACCCACTGCGGGCTTTTACATAGCCTAATGCGACAAAAAAGGGATTCTCCAAAAGGTATCCTCGATAGGTATCCTCAATAGGTATCCTCAAATAATACAATACCAGGCCATAGGTATCCTCAAATACCCGTATGTGTCTATGTGATAGGGCATATTGTGTCACATTGTGACTTTTCACATAAGCACATATGACAAAAAGGGATTCTCCAGTAGGTATCCTCGATAGGTATCCTCAAATAATACAATACCAGGCCATAGGTATCCTCAAATACCCGTATGTGTCTATGTGATAGGGAATATTGTGTCACATTGTGACTTTTCACATAAGCACATATGACAAAAAGGGATTCTCCAGTAGGTATCCTCGATAGGTATCCTCAAATAATACAATACCAGGCCATAGGTATCCTCAAATACCCGTATGTGTCTATGTGATAGGGCATATTGTGTCACATTGTGACTTTTCACATAAGCACATATGACAAAAAGGGATTCTCCAGTAGGTATCCTCGATAGGTATCCTCAAATAATACAATACCAGGCCATAGGTATCCTCAAATACCCGTATGTGCCTATGTGATAGGGCATTTTGTGTCACATTGTGCCTTTTCACATAAGCACATATGACAAAAAGAGATTCTCCAGTAGGTATCCCCGATAGGTATCCTTAAATAATACAATACCAGGTCATAGGTATCCTCAAATACCCGTATGTGCCTATGTGATAGGGCACATTGTGTCACATTGTGCCTTTTCACATAAGCACATATCGGCACATAAAGCATGTGCCTTTGTGCTAGGGCACATTGTGTCACATTGTGCTTTTTCACATAAGCACATATGACAAAAAAGGGATTCCATGGCCACAGGTGTTTTCAAAAAAGGGATTCCATGGGATATGGAAATTGGATATAGTCTTTTATTATACAGAAGGGAGATAACTCTGTATACAGATTATGAGAAACCAAGCAATCTGATTGGTTAATTATAATTTAGATACATGAAACAACAAGAGTACTTGGAATAGGGTCAGAACTAACAAGAATAAACGAGAAATTGCTAAATATAGTAATAATAAGATAAACTGTTCCAAATAATAGGCTCTTATACGCTACTGGAGTATACTCCAGGACAAAGGAACGTGGTCATGTAGACGTAAACTATTGCATATATAGATAGAAGCAGAGAATTCTGAAAGTATTCGAATTAGTAAAAGTTGGGGTGGATTTTGGTGATTTGGAAGGATTGTCGGGTTGTTTGTGGTAATTAGATTTACTCTTCTACATTGGAATATACCCTTCGAACATACCCCGTCCCATTGCAGAAAAATTGGGTAACGTAGCAATCACGTGCTACCATAGAAACCAAGATGGCGGCCTCCAGTATACAAAATGGACGACGGAAACACGTATCACCCTAACACGCGCTGCGCATGCGCACTAACACCACGTATCACTATGAAGATGACGTCACAACATAGCCGCTCACGCGGGTTACCATGACAGCACAACATGGCGCCACTAGGTCACGTGACATGACGTCACTTCCGAGATCCCCCGATGAGATCCCCCAAATGAGGCCCCAAACATACGAGACATACTACTTCTGGCGTTGATGAATCAGTCGCATTTTGATTCATATACCCAGTTGAAATCTTTTGGATCATTTCAAAACTATAATGTTAAAACCATAAACGTGCTACCTACCGTCTCAAACATACCTACCAATTATCATGATGTGCAGGCCTAAGGGATGCGTACAATAATACCTGTCTTTGCACACTGATGTCAAAATACAGACTTTTCAAGCGGAAAATCTCCCCCACACTGCAACGACGAAACCGTCTTGTTTGATAGAGCTAAATGAGCTTTGTGAAGCAAGAATGACATGGTAATATTCCTCGCTGCATTATAAAAAAAAAACTGTGGGTTCAAATATTAATATTTTGCAATTAAGACCTAACGAATCGCAATTTATTGTTCGAATTGAATCAGACAAAAGATTTTACATCGAATTGAAACACGAATCAAGTCACGTACCCAATTGTTACGTCTATGGTTTTAGTTAACAGAAGTGATCTTCCCTATAAACCAGGCTACATTCAGTATAGGATACATCCAGTGGTGGTTCGTCCTATGGGTCAGGGTGATCGAAAGCTATGGGCCCCGCCCTATGGATCCTATTTGGAATTGTTTGCGTATTCAGTTATCACACAGGATCGGCAATTAACTGCCCATTTGCCAGTAAATATTACAAGTTACAGGACGTTTAGTTGGCGGATATGGTGTCACATGAGGCGAAATGAGAATAATATTATGCGAGGCTGGGGCCTCGGGTCGTTACCCTCTCCCTCCTCCCACTTCCCTTGAGAGAAGTGGTACGAGGGTTTGACGATCAGTCAAGGGTGTAGCCAGGCAGGGTCACGGGGCTCGTATGACCCCCCCCCCCCCCCACACCCGAATCCCAAATGTTCACGGCCGATATTCTCCACAACAATCTAATACATGCTTACATTGAATTTGATTCACTTTCCCGCAAAATAAAATCTTTGATCACTGCTGATATCAAATATTGAATACCTCCCCCCCCCCCCCCCCCACCACCGGACCACCACCGATGGCCAAAGGTCAAAGTCAGCCCTCCCATAATCTCCTCCAACTTGACCTCTGGCCAAGTTTTCAGTCTTTTTAGTTGCCAAACATTCTCATCCTTGAGTTGCATTGTGGGCGACCCCTCCCCCCCCCCCTTAACCCTTTACCCAACGTAACGGCCAAAACCGGCCAGCGCTATTCTCAAAAATCGCCAATTAATTTTCATTATTTTTTTCAATTTTTGTCTCAAAAACATAGGTTATGACCCCTCGTTGGAATGAGCTCGTCGAGCTCGTTCCAACGAGGGGTCATAACCTATGTTTTTGAGACAAAAAATGAAAAAGATCAGTTATTCAAGAATTTTGTTTGCAAGTGTCGTCTGCTTAGGTAAAGGGTTAAAAATGCTGGCTACACCCCTGCCAATTGGTCCTAGTTAGGACTACGTCATCACGAACTATGGCATATGAAACTGTATACTTATGATTATGAACTTTGTCAGAGTTTTCATTTCGTGAACAGTAAAGGCTTGTCAGGACTTCCTGTCCCATTTTCGTGTATTTTAAGGCCTTAACATAGTCAAATGTAAGACCATTCCTTGAATCCAAAGGTCCCGTAGGAACCCTGAAATTTACTGAACTCATCTTGTTAATTTCACGATAAGCCGAGAATTCCCTGGAAATACTCTATTTATTTACTTCTTTGCAGGATTCAAGAACTGAAGGTATGCCTTGATTTTGTAGTAGGAATATTTCCCAGTAAGGATTATAGCTCAAAAAAAAAAAACAGGAACGAGAGCGCGAATTAGCGGAACTTGGCACTGCTAGCAACAGCTCGTCGTCGACATTGTTTGGAAACTTTAAATTGCTTTCAACGGAGGAACTGACAATTGTGAGGCTGGAATTAGCATGGGTGGCGGCATGGAGGCAAATGCTATTTATCTTAATGTTGCGTTGCGGAAATTACACTCAATCTTTATTTTAAGCATTCTTTGTGTACAATTTTCATCCCAGAACAATACGTTTTGTGAGACGACGAAGATGACTGATACCAAGTTATATTCATGTGAAAAGATTCGAATGGAGACCAGTGGCGTAGAAAGCTTTTCGCTAGCGGAGGGGCAAGCCCAAAATTTTCCGACAGACCGAAAATTTTCCGACAGTGTAACAACAACAAAAACCCAAACAAACAGAAAGAATCTGTTGTTTACTGCAAATGTACTGAAAATTGGTCTTTTTTACCCCAAATTTACCTAAAATGGCATTTTTTTCTCCCCAAAGCCAGCATTTTGATGTTATTAGGCATAAATTCGCCTAAAAATGGTCCCAAAAAAATTCCGACAAAACTTTTGGTGGGGGGGGGGGGGGGGGGGCTCCGCCCCCCCCCCCCCCTTTATCTACGCCACTGATGGAGACGAATCGGGCAGCCAATTTCAAATCGAGGCGAATAGCAACTTCACCCTTTAAACTCAAGTAGTATTTTCCATGTCAGTTCAATGGCAGCAATAGGAAGAGTTCATATTCATTATTTGGGGTAGACCAATCAATATTTTCAACGTGCAGCCCAGGGGCTGCACGTTGAAAATATTGATTGGTCTACTCCATATTTATTTATTTATTGATGTTTAAGGTCACATATTTATGCACAATGGCTAATCATGACCGTGACAGTTTTACGGGTGGAGGAAGCCGGAGTACCCGGAGAGAACCACCGAGCAATGACGAGCAGCTGCCAGCTCCCCAACATCGTAACTCCGCACTGCAGCACAGGCAGGGTTAGATTGGTTGAAGACATGCGTACCATCAACGTGCAGTACGCCTTAGTACACGGCGTCATCGTGCTCCCACATGGGCAATGGGGGTGAAGGACACAACGCGGTCGCCGCAGGTTGGTCTACTCCACACGTTTACTGAACAGCCATCCTATATAATGACGCCATGACGTATCATGTTCCTGTCCGGAAAAACGGCCGCTGGAGTTCAACGTGTTAAGATTCGAAATGGAATCTAATTTGCGAGCTTTTTAGTGCCCTAATTCTGACATGATCGGGTTTGAGCCTGACTGAAAAAAATGGGGATGACCTCCAACTGAATACTTACAATAAGTAACAAGGCAATCGGAGCTGTGAGAATCCAATGTAATTTACTCTCTCCCGTCCAGCAGCTGAAAACATGAATAAGAAGACATTACATAATATATCCTCGTAGTTGGTGAATGTGTGCTCTTTGGCTTATATTATTACCACTTCACCGGGCGTTCCCTAGTAGATTAACAATGTTTTCACGGGCGATCAAAAGCCGTAATGCTCAGTAGATCACGTGACGTACTGGGCCAGTGGGCGCTAATGAATTTCGATTTCATTAGCGCCCGGTGGCCCAGTAGGACGTCAGCGGATGGAACGAGAAATTAAATCCAACATATTTCACATCAGAAACAACCCCTGTTTGCCAGATTGGCGAGTACATAATTTATTTACTCCTCCCTACAATCACTAAAACAATCAACACTTCACTTCAGTGATATTCACTTTATTGAAAATGGCATGTCGAAAATAGTCACATGACACGAATTACGTCCCATGTTTTGCTGGCGCCTCGTTTCAACTGAAACGTTCGGGTCAACGAAAGGCAAAATTATTCTTCATATATTGAAGACAAAAAAGGTTTGGGTGCACAAATCTATCGATATCCCGTTGATCGGTCTGTGTGGAGGTGAGTACTATCCTCTAACATTTTAATCTTATTTCATGTTTCGTCTCCGATGCTGGGCTTACAACTTACAAGTGTTTATGTTTTGCGCTTTCGACGTAAACATTGGTTTGGGTCACATGACGATAATTCCCACGTGCTGTTTGTTTATCAACAGACGACACATCTGCTTTCGAGTACGGTTTCAAAATGTCTCAATCCAGCGATAATAGCGAATTAAATGAAAACCAGTAAAAGTTGGTATTGGTAGGAAATCACAGATGGTAGCAATAATAGTAATAACATAATTTTTAAGGGCGTTATGGTTTATTATTACCACTCAATCTATAAGTTACTAGTCGATTAACATAAGTTTGGAGGCCCGTTAAAACTCCATAATTTCAGTGACGTCATTCGACGGAGCCGGGCCGCGGGCGATAATGATATAAATAGCCATTAGCGGCCCGCGGCCCGGCTATTTTTAGATTCAAGTTAGCTGTAACAGGGAGTGGTACAGGGAGTGGTAATAATAGTAATAACATGATTGTCAGGCATCATGATTCATTAGCGGCCCTGCATCAATGATGAACAGCCCTTGGGATTGTTAACGGCTCTCGACTTCGTCTCGGGCCTTTAATAAACCCTCGGGCTGTTCATCATTGCTGATGAACCATAATGCCCCCTAAAATCGTGTTATTGTTATATCAGCGTCCCTCCAGAAATGATTAACAGCCCTCTGTCCCATTAGCAGCCCTCGACTACGTCTCGGCTGCTAATAGGACCTCTGGCTGTTAATCATTTCTGTTGGGCCGCTAATGAACCATAACGCCCTTAAAATAATGTTATTGTTATATTAAATCTGTAATTTAAGACGGTTCCATGAGAAATGTAAGGTTAACCCTTTCAACGCGGTGTGCATAAACAAAAATTGGTAGTGGATGAGCAGACGCTATAAAGAACAAAAACTTTTAAGCGAGGCTCGGTAATAAATTAATCCAACAGCTTGACAGAGCTGTTGGGTTAAATTTCTTCCTGAACCTCCCAACGAACCGGGATGGTTTCGCCCATTTCGCCGTTGACAGTATTGACTGGAACGATACGTTCCTTCCAGGGCGCCAGAGTTTAATGGGTTAAACGTGTTTATGGAAACTAGTAAACCTTTTACATAACACAACAGCCCTTTCCGACAGGCGCTAAATTCAGACAATCAGCCATTCATATTTAGTATTTTTTTTCAATTGTTGCCATAGAAATATAGCGCATGACCTCTCACTGGAACGAGGTCGTTGAGCTACAGTACTGTGATCAGAAAAAGCGGTCTTTTTCGCGACTGAATTGCGACACACATACACCAGTGGGCCGTCAATTCCAAAATAAAATACTAGGAAATCGTGACCGAGTTACAATAAAAAAAAAAAACCCAAACAAATAGCATTCTCATCTTCTAGTTCTCGCATTTCTTTTTTGACAAATGAGATTCGACAGTGTTGCAACAAGGAAAGGAGAAAATTTCAAACGGGTCGCGATTCAGTCGAAATTCTCTGTCCGCATTTCTGATCGCAGCACTGTAGTTTCTATGAGGGTGCAGAGTGAAGTTTTAGAAGCAAAAATGAACATGTTTATTTGTTCAAGAATATGTTGTTGCAAGTGTCGTCCGCTATTCGTGTTAGGCACAGGTACTCGGCACAAGCTGGGAAATCGAAAGAAAAATGATATTTCATACCATTTTTGAATCTATGCTGACGTGCCCCTGTAATGGTATATAAATATTAACAAGGTAAACAACTCGCTTTTCGAAAACGATAGCACTCATCTTCGTTTTTTCCCCTCAAATTTGATTCACATAACGTATCCAACAATACCCAGTATCAATGGAAAGGGGGAATGAATAAGCTTTACAGTGGTGTATTACACGACCGTTGGGTGTGCTTGGGTTGTTCATGATAACTGGGAGAAGTCGCAGAAAAGGGCGAAAAACATTTAGTCGGACAAGAAAGTGCACAGCGAAATGAGATTTACGAGCGACAATTATCCGATTTATTATAAATAATTCGAGGTCCCATTGCATATGGAGGGCAAATTCAAATATTAACCGTATACCTTCATCAATTACTAATCTCGGATCCACATTTATTAATTTCTGGAGTTCACATTTAAAGTTTGTACACTTTTTAGCGGGTCCTACTAATTACCGACCAAAACCGTCCAAAACCGTCCAAAACAGTCCAAAACCGTCCAAAACCGACCAAAAGTGCTAATTACCGACCAAAATACCGACCAAAACCCAAATGAGTACCGACCAAAAAAATTAAATGCGTACCGACCAAAAAAATCTCAAAGGTTTTTAAGCAGTTATTTGTGGTGGCGGACACAGGTTCTCGGCACAAGCTGAGAACTGTAAAAACTATATCTAGTAAGGATTTTTTGGATCGTTTGTTCTCACCTCCCTCAGAAGATATAAAATTCGAGCTGGAATTTTATATCTATTAAGGAGGTGGAGAGAATCGATCCAAAAAAATCCTTTTTAAATGTCAGTTTTTAGAATTCACAGTTTGGCCGAAAACCTGTAGGTGCAGAGAAGTCCAGTCATTACGGAGTCGACCACGGAGAAGTCTGCCAAAACAATTTATGAGAAGTCGGAGAACAGGAGAACTTGGCCCCAAGACGCAGTCGACCACACCCCGTAGCGATTTAGGTGAAGTCGGTCCACGAGAGACAGGGATGCCGGAGCGAATTTCGGGACTTAAGGAGTACGGGCGTACAAGGTGGAAATTAAGATACATAGCACAGTGGAACAATAGCACATTTGAAATAGCAAAATAATGCAAAACAAATGAGTACATAAAAATAACAAATAAACTTTTACATTTTTACATTATAATTTTGCGTTTTGAAACTGTTGCTCGCTCGCTCGCTGCGTTTTCGTTTTTTCTGTCCTGGCTTCTTGGCGATAGTTGGTGTCTTTGGAACACGGAGCTGACCATCCGTTGAACTTAGTGTGTTACTGCTTTCTTTTGGTTTCATTGTCAGAAATTTTTGGAATAATTTATTTTAGAAAACAGCAGTCATATCAAGAAAGAAGCAAGCAACAGTACACGCCATACATACTGAATGAAACCACTCTCGCCGACAAAATATACAATGATATTGCGGCACATTATTATTTTTTTGGTCGGTACTCATTTAAGTTTTTTGGTCAGTACTCATTGAGTTTTAGTCGGTAATTAGCACTTTTGGTCGGTTTTGGAGCCGAGTGCCGAGCACCACAAATAACTGCTTAAAGCCGTAACTTTGACATCTTTTCCCAAGTTGACCTGAGTGGACGGCGTCCTTAGATACGCGACTTGCGCAAAAGCTTTCCCCATTCTCCCATTGGCTTATTTTCATCGATGATTTTCTCGGCATAAATAGTAGCCAATGGGATGTCCTTGTGCTTCTATGGATACCGCTAGCTTTTTTAATTCCAAGGGAACGTTAAAAAAATGTATAAACGGCAAATGTGAACTCCAGAAATTAATAAATGTGGATCAGAGATTAGTAATTGATAAAGGTATACGGTTAATATTTGAATCTGCCCTCCATATGCAATGGAACCTCGAATTATTTATAATAAATTGGATAATTGTCGCTCGTAAACCTCATTTCACTGTGCACTTTCTTGTCCGACTAAATGTTTTTCGGCCTTTTCTGCGACTTCTCCCAGTTATCATGAACAACTCAAGAACACCCAACGGTCGTGTAACACACCACTGTAAAGCTTATTCATTCCCCTTTCCATTGATACTGGGTATTGTTGGATACGTTGTGTGAATCAAATTTGAGGGGGAAAAAAACGAAGATGAGTGCTATCGTTTTCGAAAAGCGAGTTGTTTGCCTTGTTAATATTTATATACCATTACAGGGGTACGTCAGCATAGATTCAAAAATGGTATGAAATATCATTTTTCTTTCGATTTCCCAGCTTGTGCCGAGTACCTGTGGTGTTAGGCAAAAGGTTATGGAAGAACTGTTACATTCTTCAACAAATACTGAGATACTAAGAAAAGATCTCAGTGATATCGTGATTACTCCATAACTGTTCAAGAACTTTGTTCTGAAATCACTGAGGTTATTTCTCAATGTATACCTTGAAAAATATTCTATTAAAAAATAGTAGGCAATTTATGATAAAAGTGAGATATATGAAGAAATATATTTATATTTTCATAAAAAAACAGTTGAGGCATTGCAAAGTGACATCTGGTGAATGATTTCAGCGATAGTTGGGTCTCTGACAAGCACACATTCCACGCACTGAGATGTAGAAGACATGGACGGTCAGTCGGAGAATTGACCACATTCAGTCCAAGACCTCAATACCTTGTAAAACCTCGGATCCGACATGGCATACTCCTACCAAACGTTCAGTATCAGCTTGACTGGTGTTATTCCATTCTTCCTGCAGTGCAGCGCTGAGTTCCTAGACATTGGTAGAGGGCTGCTGGCGTTGTCGTACTCGCCTGACAAGCATATCCCACCAGTCATTCTCGATTGATGAAAGGTCTGGACATAGTGCTGGCCAAGGCAGTGTAGTGATGTTCTGCTCCTGGAGGAACTCTGTATCGACACGGGCCCTGTGTGCTCTTGCATTGTCATGTTGGAAAATGAATCGACGGCCGTGACGTCGCGCAAATGGCATCACGTGAGCTGCTAACATGTTGTCACGGTAGTACTGTCCTGTGACACGCCCTTGGATGACATGTAATGCTGTTCTGCTAGTCATGGTTATGTCTCGCCACACCATAACCGACCCATCATCAAAACGACCGTGCTGCCTAACGGTTACGTCATAGTATCGCTCGTTCCGCCGCCGCCACACTCTGTTTCGCCTGTCGTGGGTTTCGAGAGTGAACCTCGATTCATCGGAAAACATGACTTTGCTCCACCGACGATTGTCCCAGCGCTGTCGTGCTCCACATCAATTACCGCTTGCTGCGATGTGACGTTCAGTCAAACGTGGAATTATTCGCAGTTGTCGAGCGTACAGATTCCAGCTGTGTGGGCGATTTCGGATAGTCTTACCACTGACTCGCACATCTGTTACTCGGTGCATCTGCTGTCAAAATTCTGAGCCACTTTGATGGCGGTTACGTAATGCTGTGATTCGGATGAAACGATCCTGGTTAGCAGTTGTCGCCCTTGGACGACCTGACCGACGTCTGTCATCAACATTGCCTATCTGACAGTAGCGTGGCCACAACCTGTTAATCGCCGATTGAGTAACGTTGAGAATTTGAGCCACTACAGTCTGGTTGTTGCCAGCTTCCAACATGCCAACGGCACGTAAACGTTCGTCACATGTCAGTCTTCGCATACCTCAAAAGTTACGCTTCGACCAGAAACTATTGATGAACGAGTTTATACCAAGAAAAGAACGATGAGACCTCCGAAAAAGCACGACCAGCGCAAATAAAAATTTCGAAACGTACCCCACAGACATTAACGCGGCGCTCCTGCGAAAAACCTGCAAAACGTTTTCGTGGGCCGGTGACATTCATTATCCACACTAAACTTGGTAACATATTGATGTGTCCATCACGCGTATCCAATGCCGTTTTCCGAAAATATCAACATCAGTTTGGATATCCCCTACTTTTTTTGAATAGTATACAAACAAGCAAAATACAAGCGTTAATTCTATTTAAATCCCCCTATTTCGATTGGCAGGCTGGACAAGGAGGACAAGTGTGGGCGCGCTTGAGAGGGAGCGGCAACCATGGCCAGAAATCTGCACGATATCAACGCAGCACGATAAGGCTTCATTTTCCGAGCGGCGTGAATTTCCAATTAATTGGTGACGAAAATGTCATTTTAAAGGTGAAGAAATCAAGCAGGCAACCACCGGTATACCATCTACAGGAAAATGAGTTGACGATCTTGGACTAAATATTGCCGGTTGGTATTTGTGGAATTGTAAACATAACGACTCCATTTAACAGAACATTTTCAAATATTTTCTCGGAGAGAACACCTCGGGTTCCTCATCCACCAACCCACCACAGCCGGGGTGGATTGGTGTAGGGGGTCGCGGGGTTTTCTACTCACGACAAAATTGTGTATGACAAACAATATGACAATCACTTTCGACTTATATATTGCCTGTTACACAAAGCGACAACATGATGGTTGACAATTTTGTCGGTGTAATCAGGTTATGACACCCAATTACTCAGAAGTAGGGCTTTTCCACGGGCATGACCGCAGTTTTCACAAAGCGATTCAACATACTCGCAATGTAAACCAAAGCACATTCTAAAACTAAGGTCTCAGTACAGTTATTCAGCTGAATATGTCTATTTTGGGGAAAATTACAACTTCTCATTAATATTGACGAGGATATTTCGAATTCAGATTACCTCCCATATTCACAATGATAACATATTCTGAAAGCTCTCATTGTGCCTTTCCTGGAGAAAACAACAAGCAAGATCTTACTAAATCATTCATAAACACACAGCTGAATGGCACAGTTCATTGCTCGAAAAATAGGTCAAATGAGACAAAATTTTAGCATTTTGGGGATAAATTTCTAATTTTCCTGTAGTGTTGTGATAATTAGAATTCTTCACTCCCCCACTGAGGATTTTCCAACATAATATGAACATTTTGGCGAAGTTTGGGTTTCGTATTCAATTTTTTTAAAAATGTTTTCTCTAAGGGGATTTACATAAAAATTATAGCATTTGTCACCGCAAAATGTCGGCTCCCAGACAGGTCTGAGTTCGTCATGAAACACTCCTGTGTGACCTTGACCTTCAGCTGAAATGCATCTGTCTGTATACAGCTTAAATCAAGGTCCGAAGCAGATTATTTTGGCCACATCATCAATAATGAGCATATTTACTAAAGCCACACCATCACTAAATAAAATGATGGCCCAAATAGGCCTTTGGCAGAGGATATCCAATGACCCCGGGTATGACCATTTGTTTGGGAATGAGACCAAAGAATCCAGATACCAACCAGACGTAATTTATATTATTTCCACAGCGCAGAAGAGTTCGAGAAAGTGGAGATAACCTATTTATCGATAGATCCTATAATGGAGAAGATAACAAAAACAGCAATACTAACATGACATTATTGTTGTCTTCTTGATGTTCAAACCCTTTACCCAAACGTAACGGCCAAAACCGGCCAGCGCTATTCTCAAACTTCGCCAATTAATTTTCATTATATTTTCATTTTTTTTGTCTCACAAACATAGGTCATGACCCCTCCTTGGAACGAGCTCGTCGAGCTCGTTCCAATGAGGGGTCATAACCTATGTTTTTGAGACAAAAAATGAAAAAGATCAGTTATTCAAGAATTTTGTGTGCAAAGGTCGTCTGCTTTTCATGTTAGGTAAAGGGTTAAACAGTCAAAGCACAAGATTGGCACAACACGTAAGAATCTAATATACTAAAAGAATAGACATTTTTTGTACACCACCTTTCGCTTTTCTGACAGCATATACGCCAGAAGTTGCTGCACTGAACCTTAGTATTCGTTTTGAAGCAAAGTTCTCGACCTGTTTGGGTCTTCATAGATTTCCATCTTTCAGAAATTAACGAAAAAAACATGGAAACATAAAGTATTATTAGATGGTGTAGTGACGTCACGTGAACATCCCCTGCACTGACCAGGCAAGAATCCAGGCAATTTTTGCTTCAAGCATGTATTCAACATACAGATATCCCGTATCGACCGAGAAAGTCAAACATATGGAAAAGAGAAAATTTCACACTTTTCAAGCAAGTTATTCAGAGTTCTTATGAATTTTCACTTCATTCTAACGACCTCTCTGAAATCTTTCAAAGGTATGTTGTAGTTACTAGTTTGCATTTCAGAACTGAAATGGTAAACTACACTCTACACTAAACACATTTAGGCAGGGACGTGGCTAGAGGTTTTCGATTGGGGGTGGGGGTAGTGAATCTTCCGGTTCCTCCCCCTAGTTGGAAATAAATTCACTACCGAGAAAATGGGTTTTTTTTCCTCCTCGAATTTTGTCTGTTGAACTGCTCAAAAGCAAGCTGTACGATTTTAACCAAATTTGGCATACTTATGTAATGTCATAAAATCTAGTGAAATGCGGTATCGTCATGTCTGTGAAAACGCGTTTTTTCTAAATATTCTGCCAAAACAGTCAAAATTTCACCATTTTCAAATGGCTCAAAATTGTTTACAGTTATTTAGTTCAAATGTTCCACACATTTAGAGCATAATATAATACACCGCGAACACCACTCAAATCTTTCAACTTTAACCCCCATTGGCTAAAAATGACATGAATATAGATTTTTTCGTCAAAATTGACCAACTTCAAGAGCAAATTTATCTAATTACACGGTTGTTGTATCAATTATTTTGGTATGGATAGATGCAACAATGATTGCGGAAGAAAGTTATTGTTTACTTTTTAATCTCAGATTTAACCTTCAGGCACAATGAGGGCGGGAATAAGAGTACCGTTTGAAAATGCCAAAATTAGCCAACTTTGCTTTTTCTATCATTTTGGAAAGGGTTAATTTCAAACACTTTTCATGTACGTATTCACAACTGACTACCAAACATATTTGCTGTTGTAAGTTTGGTTGTAAAGTTTAACCCTACCCCATTCTGGATGCATAACAGTAGGTACCTCAAAAAAAAATCCAATTATTGCAGAATTTGGTTACTTTAGGTGACGATTTACTCCATTTTTAATTGCTTGAGCTCTGAATGTTTTCCATAGCTGCATGCAGCAGCCGCAGTATGACAAATTTTGTTCTATATGTTATTATTAAAAGTTTAACCCTTGGCAGATATAAGGGTACTGTCGGAATAATTGTTATTTTCGCTAAAAATTTACATGCAGTTTCTCAGCACTGGAGCCATATTTTCTCAAAACGTTTCCCGTGAGAAGATAGGACATTCATCCAAGAACAATTTTGCTGTTATATGTTTTATTCCAAGTTTTAACCCTCACCCAGAAGTTGTGCATTGACTTGGAGTACCCTCAACTTGTACATGTTCACTGAAATACCAAGATTCAAGATTCCGCCACGTCTCTTATCAGACCCTCAGTCTGTGGTTGATCTTCACACATTTAGAGCATAATATGATACACTAAAATCACCACACAAATATTTTGAAATTAATCCCTACTGGACACAAATGATAGTAATATAGCATTTTATCTAAGATTGACTAACTTAAAGCGCTAATTTCTCTAATTGCAATGTTGTTGTAACAATTATTTTTGTATGCATAGATGCAACAATGCTTGCAGAAGAAAGTTACTGTTTAGTTTTTAATCTCATCTTTAACCCTCAGGCACATTGAGGGTAAGATTTCCATTCGTAAATGCTAAAAGTAGCTAACTTTGGTTACATTTTACTGTCTATTTGGAAAGGGTTAATTTTAGATACTTTGTTTTGCTATAGGCAGAGATGCTTAATGAACAAATCCGCTGCTGTAAGTTATGCTTTGGGGCTTAACCCAACATATGCTTTGGCCATGTAAAGAATAGTATTGGGTGATAAAAATTGATTTTCAGTGAATTTTGCAAACATGTGTACTCATTTCCTCTAATTGCAAGGTTGTTTTAGAAATTATTTTGGTATGGATACATGTTACAATGATTGCAGAAGAAAGTTACTGTTTACTTTTTAATCTCAAGATTTAACCCCCAAGCAAAATGAGGGCGTGAATAAGAGAACCGTGAGAGAATGCCAAAAATAGCCAACTTTGGATGTTTTTTGTCTATCATTTTGGAAATGGATAATTTCAAGCACTTTGCTTTGCTATATGTAGTCTGTATTTTCACATTGGAAAGTTGGGAAAGCCCGTAATTTGTCTAACAAATTTCAATTCTCTAGTTATTATGTGGTATTATTCTGGGAACTGAATATGTGCTAAATAAATGCTCAAGCTGAGAACTTTGAGCAATTCACACTGTCCTAATGTTGAATCAGATCTTACGAAGGAATAATCAATTTTCGATGTTTCATCACTTTTTAACCGTGAATGATGGAAAAAGGAAAACGATTTTACATGATGTGATTTTCTTGTTCTGAATTTCGAGGATTTGTTTATTTATTACGATTCGTAAACGTACTATAGAAATCTCGTACCGATTGACATCATGCATACTTATGAAGCTCGATATTGCGCACACTGTAGTTGTAAATAGTAACAGTTGGAATTTTTGCCGAATTGAAACCGAATTGGAATTTTGGGAAGTAAAGGAGACATCAGCATCACTAAAGAAGGTCTAAAATTCAGATAGATGGAATTTCCAACTAATGACTTGCCCTCCGTATTTCAACTATAGGAAATTTTGGTCAGGATTGGGGCGGGAGGGGGGGGGGGGGGGGTCACCTCCTGGTGGACATTTTTTACGGGTGGAGGAAGTCGGAGAGAACCACCGAGCAACGGCAAGCAACAGTCTGACTCCTCAACGTACTAACTCCGGGCAATTACGTCATTTCGCCATTAATGTTTCCTCTTATTTCCGCGCATGCGCGGGTTTTTTTTTCTAGTGTACTCAAATACCAAGGCACGAAATACCATTACACAACAAATCATTAGAAATATTTGAACATATTAAAAAATGTATTCCCTTTATCCATGACTAAACATTATTTTCGATTTTTGAGCAGAGCACAGTACAGCCGCCGTGGACTGGTCGTAATCCATGCGTTGGCAGTAATATCCACGTATACGTGTACCGGACAATAACAATCACCATAAGCTAAATTTCAACTATTGAAGCACCGGGTTGTACCCGGTGCTTCGTTAATTAATTTTTTGATGATTATTCCCATAATTAGTGTTTGGAATCTAATATTATTGCGTCCGTGGAAATATTGCTCACCTGTGGAAAGTGATCAGTCCACGGCGGCCGTACTGTATCTCTAAGATTATGAGGTACTGGTGTAGTCATCGAAGGGAAAACGAGCTGGAACGTTTATTTCGGCTGTCTATAACACTTCTGACTACAGTCGGCCCACCACTACCCTTCACCAGATCCAACGCGACATCCTCAAGTATTGGAAAAGAAACAATAAATGGCTAGGAAAGTATTTACTCGTTGTACTCATGTACGTACATAAAATTTGTAATCTGAGTAATGATCAGGTTTAAGTATGGGGGAGGATAATCCCCCACTCACATGTCATTTCACTTCCTGTAAGGTTAAGTGTGTGTACACCCGACAGGCGAAGGTTCAGGGCCTTCCCTCCCCGGGCCCTCCACGCTAATTGGTGAACCCCAAGTACTTTTTTAAGGTTCAAGTTACCAAAAAGTGGCGTTTTAACTGGAGCAAAATGACCAAGAAACATCAAGGTGTGAGTACATGAACCTGTTTTAGGGATTTTAGGCATAACTGTATTGTTATAGGCTGGCTTATGCTGTACTTAGAGTGTTGCATAAGCTGATAATCGCTGATTAGTCCTTCAGATAATAGCAACACGCTGCTTGGCAAATCTTGTATTTATAAAAGGTTTAATTGCTGTTTTAGAGTTATGTTTATCCATCGTTGTTATGAGTACTTGTTTTGTGTATAACGTAGTTAATTTCTTGTTACCAGTAGTCTGGCTATACCGGCTGAGAGAGAAAGTACGGGTGGTTATTCCGCCGCTAAATGTAAATAAATGTTTAAAGTTGACAAGCGCTTTGAGTGAGCTAATTTTCCCCACAGTATACGCTTTACGACATGTTGTGGAGAATCCGGGCAGACTAACTTTTTAGCTTAGTCACTATCCTTAAAATGGACAAGATTCCAGAAAATGTTTTACAGCTTATCGGAAGTCTAAACGTAGAAAACTTGTCACAGTCTTGGCGAATCCAAAAAGATGAAACTTCCGTGAATGTATCGTTCAGATGGAATAAATTGTCAGAGGAGCGAATAGACAAACGTAGGTCAAGAGCCAAGATGGAACGAGACAACAGACGCAAACTGATATACTTGGAACGAAAAGATAAACAATCAGCCACATGCGACGGCAGATAGAATCGAGAAAGTGAACGCACGTGGAAATTAACGACGCTGAGAAAAAGAAGCATATTAATGTGAGTACCACCACACAAACTAACTTTCTGTCATTGAATGACGTCTGTGTAACGCCGTTGTCAAAACAGCAGACAGACAAACCCAGTGTCAAAAGCATCTGACTGAAAATTCTACTCAGACTATGCCTTCATTAAATTGTGCAGAAAGCAACGTACATGGAAATTTAGACAATGTTTCGAAAGTTTTTCAAAATGTTCAAGACAGTTTCGAAAAACGCAGTTCACAGAATTCTTTTAAGAGAGAAAAACCAGTCGAGAGCAGTGACAAAACAAACAGTTGGATCAAAAAGACAGGCAAAACGATTCCTCACAAGGTCCTCAAAACTAAGTGTATAAATGGGATCAGACACCATCTCGTTAAATGGTTAGATTACCATCAAAACACATGGGAACTACAGGAAAACATTGGTCCGTTTTTCATATGGGAATTTTTCCAGGAGAAAGGCCGCTATGGAACAATCCCAGAGAGTACGAGTGAGCCGTGGCGGAATGATTCACAATACTAACTACCGGTACAGCTTGAAAACTTAGCTGGAATATTCAAATTGAAACGCCATAATCAAAAAATAAAAATAAAAAAATCGCGACATCGACGCCGTAGCTGCGACGGGTGGTGCAATTTCACAAAATTCTAAGTTCATCAAGGGCCATAACTCCAAGAAAAATATTTGGAACAACACATGCATTGAACAGTGGCTAGAAATCAATAAGATACACATACATGCCAAATATTAAGTCATTCCATGAAGTATTTCAAAAGTTATTGAGTTTTGAAACTCGTTGGTCACAGACAGACCGACCGACATTCTAAGTTCATCAAGGGTCATAACTCCAAGAAAAATATTTGGAACAACACATGCATTGAACAGTGGCTAGACATCAATGATACACTTTCATGCCAAATATAAAGTCATTTCATCAAGTATTTCAAAAGTTATTGAGTTTTGAAACTCGTTGGTCACAGACCGACCGACCGACCGACCGACAGACCGACATTGCCACTTATAGAGCTGCCAGTCGCAGCTAAAAAAAACCGATAAAAAAACTCTGGTTTTGTTTTGAAACATTGTACGATCAGTCAGTTCCTCAAGTTCTTCTTAGGGCTCGAATGAATTTCGTAATTCAAAAATATTTTCGCAGATTGATGTTAGGAAGGACTTAACTCCATTATACCTAGAGTGGATGTTGATTCATCTTTTGTTCTGTTGTTCTCTTTGGAGGACCAAAGATTTTTCAGGCAGAGTGTACTGTTATTGGCTGGCTTATGTAGTACTTACAGTAGTGTTGCATAAGCTGATAATCGCTGATTAGTCCTTCAGATAATAGCTAAACGCTGCTTGGCAAATCTTGTATTTATAAAAGGTTTAATTGCTGTTTTTGAGTTATGTTTATCCACCGTTGTTATGAGTACTTGTTTTGTATATAACGTAGTTAATTTCTTGTTACCAGTAGTCTGGCTGTACCGGCTGAGAGAGAAAGTACGGGTGGTTATTCCGCCGCTAAATGTAAATAAATGTTTAAAGTTGACAAGCGCTTTGGGTGAGCTAATCCCCCCCCCCCCCCCCCGCCCCCACAGTATACGCTTTGCGACAGTATATAAGATTGACAAGGGCATGAGGAGAATTCCCGACCCATGGTTACGCTGCTGGTACAGGCAATACCGACACCAATTATAAATCCGATTTTCTGTCGTATTCCATTCCAAGTAACCTTAAGGCGTGAAATCCACAGGATAGAATATTTATATCTTGTTATTATGTCTTTTCTGAGCTAAAATCCACTTACTATCCATCATCTCAATAATGGTAGTACATGTCGGTTTTAATGGGAAATGTAAAAACCTGTGAGTATTCTAAAGTTATTTAACCCTTTACCCAACGGATCGGCCACATCCGCGTAATATGCAAATTCATCAGCTGAAAAAAAATGTTATTTATCAAAAAATTTCAACAAAACCATATCATGTGACCCCTCTTTGGAACGAGCTCGTCGAGCTCGTTCCAATGAGGGGTCACATGATATGGTTTTGTTGAAATTTTTTGAAAAAATTCAAAAAATGATTTTTAAAATAATAAATTTTGATATCGTCTGCGTTGGGTAAAGGGTTAAAGACAAAAGCATACAGTGAATACCTACGGTTTTCGTTTGAATACTTGAATTAACTCATGAGTGACTGGAAAGGAATACAGAATTTTCCCGAGCGGCTGAAAGTCGCGCGTGAAAATTCTTTATTTCCTTCCAGTAACGATAATAATAGTCTCAGGCTGATAAGAATGTACCTCGGGCTGATATCTCGACCGATATGGAACTAGACAAACAAGCCAGAAAAAGCAGACTGTCATCTGCAAAATGAGGTTCCTAGAGCGTGATTTAGTGATGCTACCCTGCACAGCAGGGTAGCATCACTAAATTTACCTTCTGTGAACCTCAATCTGAATCAGGGTCTCAAAACTAAACAGAAAGAGGTACCCAGAGGATAAATTGGCCCATTATATGGAATAGCATCATCAAATTGACCCTCTGGGGACTTCATTCTGCAAATGTCAGACTGCTTATTTTTAGGCCTATAGCCAAGTATTAACCTCTAATTATCCCCCCTCAACGATCACGAAGAGCTCATTCTAATGAGGGACCATAAGCTGTGTTTCGGAGGCAAAAAATAGAAGGAAAACATTAAATGGCGACTTTTGTGAAGAGCGCTCTTCGTTTATGGCCTTCACATTAGATGGAAAGTTAACACGCCATTCAGCGGCGTAGACATAGGGAGGGAGATTGGGGACGAACTTCTACGCACACTTTTCCTGAAAATTTCCATCCTCATATCCATTCGTCCCTGAAATCTCTAAAACGTTTTCATATATTCTCACACAGATATTTCATTCTTGGGCCATTTTTCTATATTTATTCCTTCACTTTCTGGGTACTTGAACCTCCAAAAAGTACCAGGGTGCTGAAATTGGCAAAACAAATGACTTCTTCCCCGGGGAAGACCTCGAAACTTTACCACTGGGGGATAGACCCTCTTAACCGAGCACGAGGTGACGGGGTTGGGGGGGGGGGGGGATATTTTGTCTCCCACATTATTTGGTCAATACTGGTAGTACTCGAGACTAATCTCGGATGTGTGTGTACTACAAATCTGTGTACTTCAAATAACTTGAGCATTATGCTCGGAACCACTTAGCATCAGAATATCGTGTTGGGGCGCCTACATGCGATGTGAACATCTTCATGCTCCGTCCCAAAAATTGGTCAGTTGCCCTTATCAAGACAATAGTATGAATTCTGTTCCTGTGAAAATGATCGCAATCGAGAATGCAAAGGGGAGTGGATTTTCAATTTTGTGGAATCACCTTGGAAGAGTTCGTTCATTACTGGTAGTACTCGAGACTAATCTCGGAGGTCTCTCAGACACTTCAGAATTTCACCCACCGAACAAGAAATGCGACAGCATGGAATTTCCTATGCCATGCTAGCGTTTGGCGGCAGGGGGGGGGGGGGGGGGGGGTGGACTTCGGCCTTGATTTCGCAATATTTTATTTATGAAATCCCGAACCAATGCTTAAACAAGGTTGCGACCTACATACACGGGTGTATACATAAACGGGTAGTACATGAAAGAAAACCTCTTAAACGTATTCTTGGTACAAGCGTTGCGTGATTCAAGGTGCATGCTTAGAATAAGAACAAAAATTCACAGAGAGAAAGTCGGGAAGGGGGGGGGGTGGGGCTTCAAGAAATTCCACCACACAGGGGCGGGGCGGGTTGGTGGTCCCGCCACGAAAAAAGTCACTTTTTGCCTCTCATCAAATTTATACAGTTTTTCTGTTTTAATCTATCTATATACACTCTTAGGTCATTTAATGGTGTTTATGGTAGTTAGTACATATGTGGCATAGTGGCATGACTGATAACCAGTTGTTGTGTTGTAACTCACATTTGGTGAGATGGCGACCATCAAACAGTTGGTGGTCAACATCGCCCACCCTTAACCTGTTTTCAACAAGTTTTAACCAGTGTTGCATAAAGAAAAATTAAATGTTCATATAGAATATACCCAAAGTAGCTTGGTGCACCAAATGTTCACCACTCTATTTGGCATAGATTTCCACTGGTTCTGCACGAAGAGAACATAGCAAAATCTGGAACTGTGAAAGAACCTACTTTCTGAGAGCAAATAGTAACAAAGGGCCTGCGTATACGTATAGAATATACCCATAGTGGCTTGGGGTACCAAATGTTCACCACGAGTGGTGAAGTGGTGTTAACCGCAAGCCTTTGACGCGCGGTTAACACAACTTCACCACTAGTGATGAACATTTGGTACACCAAGCTACTTTTGGTTTTATTTATACCACGATCGTCAGATTATTAAGAGTCACTATTATTTTTTTCTTTATTTTACTGAACAGCAGACGTACAAACGTGCGAATCTGTTTTTGTTTACATGAGCATCGGTGGGCGGTACTTCCGCTGTCAATTTTATCGCCGAAACAAAATGGAAAAAGAAATGGGGCCTTTTTCATTTTAATAACATAATAACATACTATTTCGAGTTATGGATGCTTTTGTAGCATGAGACAATGCACGTTAATTTTTGGTGTCTTATAGAGTAAACTCATTTAAAAAAAACGTAATAAATAATTGCCACTTTCATTTCACTCTTCGTGAGGCGACGTGCGATAAATTTAGACAAGTTCGCATTCAGGTCGACGTCACCAAAGGTCATCTTGGATGTAGTTCCACTGTGGGTGAAAATTTTAACTACTGAAATCCCATTGTTGGCGTGTTCACCACGGTTGGTGTTAATTAAAAGCTAAAATTTATGTCATAGGCTTTTTATATATAGTAGAATAGGTAATCATGGTATAAAATCAAATAACTCATTTATGTAACGAAAAACAATAATAAGAACAAAAAATGAATGGATGCAGCTGAGTTGTGTGTAGTAAGATAGAGAATAAGTAGAGAAAACCCAAGAAAAATCAAAAATAAAATAGGGAAGTCTAACCGAGGCTCACCAAGGAAGAAATAAGATGAATAAATGCATGAAGTAAATGAGTTAAACAAAAGAATTCACAACAAATTTTATACAAAAATAGTTTTCTAAAAAGATATGAGAGCTACATTTACAAATGGGCCCAGAATGTGGGCAATCCATATTAGGCCTGGCTTGGTTCATATATGTATAATCGCATCCCCACCTCCCCGATTAATCCCATCTACTATAATCTACCCTGGACTCTTGGATTTCGAAGTGATATACCCGGCAAATACTCTCACGACAGCCCATTTTCTTCAAGAAGTGTTTGAGATTATCTCTCGATCACGGTATAGTGGAACACTGCCCTGTGTGATAACAGATTAAAACCTGCACCAAACTACATTAGAGTTTACCCCGACTGGCCGACCACGTTGTGTAAGTAAAAAAAGGATCCCAGTCAACTACACTATATAAAGGTAGTATAAGATGCTGGCATCGGTACCTCCATGGTGCTTCTCCACAAATTTAGGCAGTCCATCGGTTACCCACAGAGTTGAGGCATACCGATAACCCATGATTGACGATGAATTTGATATTTGGTTAGGGTTCAAGTGAGGGTATATGATCAAGTTTGTCAATTCCTCCACAAAATCATTGTACTGGTTGGCGCTGGTGAGTTAGAAAGATAGCATCAGTACAATATACATATATGCCCTATACGTAATTGCCTTTTTCTTCCCCATCAACCTATCTCAGCTTACCTTCAAGATCCCATCGAATCTAAGTTCGATTCACTCCAAGTGTTCTAAGGATGACTTAATATTGCTAGGTTTTGTTGTGTACTGCATGAGAGGCCAAAAAACACATTAATATTGTGTCAGGGAGCTACACCCAATACATCTACTCAAGTTAGTGAATATAATTGAGCTTGTCAGCTCAATAATCCATGCTAAGGCACTAAAAGATATAATTTGGAACGATAAGATACTATTATTACAGACGTGAAGTATTTATCTTATTTATCTCTGCTATTGCTCAAAATCTGCTGTAGTTTTTTTTTTTTTGTATTTTTGTGAACTATCGCCCTTCTTGTGTTGTTAGAAAACGTGGAACAGCAGAAATGGATCAGTAGTATGACTAAAAACCGGGCAGTTTTGTGTTGAGGATTCATTTTACAGGTTGAACTGGGTGGAAGGGGGTGGGCCCCCCTTATGAAAAAGGATACAATTTTCTTCCTCCCAAAAGGGGTGGTAAGAGAAGATATATATTCGGACGGGTTGCAAATAATTGAATACAGCTTTTTGAGGCGTACCTAGATAGTACATTGAGAGAGTGCAGAGAGTTAAGATAATGTTGATAATAGGAACACCATGAAGAGGACCCGTGTTCCATTTTATTACTGAAATCAAGATGAACGAAGTAAGGGATATTAGTTCGCTTTCAGGTGCTAGTAGGAGAGGAGGGACAAGGGATTCAGCCACTGGGATGTAAGCATTATAACGGTCAGCTACTAGAGTAGTTTCAGTCCTCCTTGTACAACAGGCATCAGCGAGTTGTATTTACCTCTCAGTTCTCTAGCTGGACGTGCTGGTGAGCCACAAGGATCTATACTAGGCCCCCTTCTCTTCTCGATCTACATAAACGACATTGTCAATGATATGTTTTGTAACATTCGACTATTTGCAGATGACACCCCCCTCTAGCGGCTGGCCTTTTAAATAATGGTATTGAAAAGACTGAATTGTGGGCCAAGCAATGGTTTGTTGATTTCAATCCAACTAAGACCGAGTTATTTATAATATCTCGTAAATTACCAGAAACGTCCCATACCACTCTTACAATGCCGGACAAACATATAAGAGAGGTCCAAAGTCACAGTATCTCTGATTAACGTTTAACAACCGCGGTTCCTGGAGTAACCACATCTTGGAAATTACTTCCAAAGCGTGGAAGCGTGTATCTCTCTTTAGAAAATATAAATGTACACTAGATCGTAAAACGCTGAAAAAGATATACTTCGCTTTCATCCGACTGTTGCTCGAATACGCAGATATTGTCTGGGATAACTGTACTGAATCAGAATCCAAAGACTTGGAAAAAATCCAAATTGAAGCCCCGAGAATAGTGACCGATGCAACCTGGAGTGCAAGCAAGATGTTGTTATATGCTAAGACTGGGTGAGAGACCCCGCAGTCCTGTCGAGACAAGCATAAACTAAAACAGTTTTTTTAAAATGTAACACCGCCTCGCAACGGGATACTTATCCACATTAACGCCCCGCTCTTCAACATCCTATCATGAGTACAATCTCCGTAATAACACCGATATGTCGATTCCTTCTTGTCATACCAGTTTATATCAAAATTCATTTATTCCTTCAACAACGATAGAGACAAACTGCGCATTCCCTCTTATTTCTTCTACAACAAATCGCGTAAACCCGAAATACATCACTGCAGGCAACGAATACATTGTAGTAATCTTCACGATCATCTATTCAACAATCGCCTGACAAGCTCGCCTGTATGTGGTTGTGGCGAGCGTGAAACAACAGAACACTTTCTTTTCGAGTGCCCATTTTATTCAGGTATACGAAGGGCAACACTTGATGTTCTGCCTTGTAACATCGACACCAATACTCTCTTATTTGAAAATATACACTACAATACCGAAGTAAACGAAACAATATTTAAACACGTCCAAGCATACATTGAAGCATCGGGTAGGTTTTAACATAGGGGTCAATCCAGTTTCAGGTTCAGCGTAACCCCATGCAAAACTATCCAGAGTAGTACTCGTCGGAAGGAAGTACTGAGGCTGTTCTTGCGACTTGGGTGGGTGGGCGAGTGGAAACCCAACTACGTAAATAGTATGTGCGCATTTTACGCCTGGATTTCTTCATCTACTCCTTTTATCCTCTATTCTCTATCTTGTTCGTTTTCTTCCTCAACATGCTCACGAATACCTGTTTTCTCAACTTTCAACATTGTCACTACTGATGCTTTCTTCTCTTCACACGCTCTTCTCTAGAACTTTCTCCGAAATACATCAAATGAACATTTGTATTTGCATTTAGTTACTGTATAATTATACCACTGTGTCACATTGTTTACTCTTGTACCTAACGGCATGTTAAAGGAGACAGCCCACACAAGCTACGGCTTTCTCCTGAATCCCTTTTCCTGTGTAAACTGTAGAAATAATGTGTAATGTACGAAATATATTCTCGGAAATAAAATATTGTTTAATAATTAAAAAAAGATATAACAGCCTTCTCATCTGAGAACAAAAACAAATCTGAGGCCAGCTGTAGTGGTGTTATATCCACAATCATTCAATGAGAGAGTGGTGGCCGAGTGGATAAATGCGCTAGTCTCTCATGCCAAAGGTCCCGATCGAACCTCGTCGGGAAAAGTTCTGGAGGTGTCCCAACACTCTCTGTCAGCATTAAATGTGGAGCTGATGCTGTCACAGCGTACCGTCCAATCGGATGGGAACATAAAATGGCGATCCACTGTGTGGAGAGACACACACTCGATGTAGGCTAAAAATCACTTCGTTGTATTAGAGAAGAGGGAGGACACCACGTTGCCGCTACGGATGTCATAAACCACACGCGTGTCATTTTGGCGAAGGAGATGCGTTAATATAAGTTGCATAACTTGCTCGTAGGCCTTGTAAAACAAATAAGCTTAAAACACCTTACCCAACGCAGACGATATCAAAATTTATTATTTTAAATACCATTTTTTAAAAAAATTTCAAAATATTTCAAGAAAACCATATCATGTGACCCCTCGTTGGAACGAGCTCGACGAGCGCGTTCGATCGAGGGTTCACACGATATGGTTCTCTTGAAACTTTTTGAAAAAAAATATTTTTTCAACTGCTAAATTTGCATATTACGCCGGCGGGTGCGGGCGATTCGTTGGGTAAAGGCTTAAAACAAACAATCAATCAATGATCAAACAATTGTCAAGAACATGGCATTTCTGGCAGATAATAATGTGACAACTGGAAAAAGACCACCACTGTATTGTCCCTTTATTCCCGCACTTTCGCGGGTTCGTCTCTATTATAATTTTAGCCTTTTCTTAATCAGTCATTGTGACTTAATTAATCTTAATACTCAAATTTGCGTTTATACTAGCTTTTGAAGTTGAATTACTGGAGTGTTACTTTTTGAGGGCCACACCAAGTGTCGATAACGATGATAAAAATGTTAAAAATGACAGAAAAAATAAGAAGAAACGATAATTGTTGGTGATTTATATGAATTAATCGTGAAAAAGGGAAGTGAAATTAGGTTCTATGTTGTTTTAAGATTGAATAATGTCTTGAACGCTTATGTGCATAGAGGATATCTAGTGTTTTTGAGTGGATACCAAAATTTATCTCACGAGTGACCGAGACAAATGGTTATTTTTCGTGAGCGCTTGCGCGAGCGAAAATAACCGCTTGTCTCGGTCACGAGTGAGATAATTTACGGTATCCACTCAAACACACTACATTTTCCTTTTATTATACGCTTTTTATAAGAATCTGATAATTCCACTCGTTTCAACCTTGAATTGATGCATGAAAGTAAACAGCGCATTGAATCATTGAAACGCGGAAGAGATTTGATCGATACTCGGAACAGATAGCGTCTTGCAATCTGATTCAGCTGTCGGGTTTCTAGTCCAAACATAGCCTGAAAGTTCGTAATATACGTTTTTGGTTTGCTACGTCCTTTGAAAGGACGTACCAAACCAAAAACTTATATTACGGACTTTCAGTCCTTGTTTGGACTAGCGGGTTTCATGCATCAATTCAGGGCGAATACGTGTTGAATTATTGCTGGAATTGCTAGGTATCCACTCAAAAACACTAGATTTACTTTTCAGTATACGTTTTTAGAACACATTGATCATTTCCAGTGATCATTTGACTCGTATTCACATTGAAGTGGTGCTTTGAAAGTAGCCATTTTGATTGATAACGTGAAAGTGAAAATTTCTATATCTTTACAGTGGGGGATACCATTTCTACCTTTCCGCAATTTCTTCCATAATCTATCATATAGCGTTTAATAAAAATGCGTATTATGCTCTTCTAGATAACCTCAATTTCAACAGAGAGAAATTACCAAAGGCTGGGAAGCCATTTCAAGTGTATTTATGCAAATGAATTCACTGAAAACCCTTCGATTGGAATAAAAGTCCATTAGCATCGAAGAAACGCACTGAATACAAATTTGTTAGTGTCGTATTTTCTTCTTTAGGTTTTCCGGTGCAGTCCATAACAAGAAGCCTCTTTACCATCAATATCCGACCCAGCAAGTAATACACAGACTTGGATGGTATGGAGTACACCTATTTTTTGGAGTGCAGTGCGCCCTTAAGGAAGTACCAAGCCAAACATTAGGTGCGCCACCCGTCAGTCTAAGTTAGGATTTCTCTAGCCGTTGCTGTCTCTTTTAAGTTTGAGTTTAGTGATTAAATAACCATGACTCTTTGTTATGGGTCAACCGAATTACAATAAAACCTGTCTTGAGAGACCACTGTCGGGAGAGACCGCCTGTCTTAAGAGACCATTGTGGCCATGTACCGACTGGTGTCAGAAGAGACCACCTGTCTTGAGAATCCAGAGACCGCAAAACTGTGGCAAAAACTCAGTTTTTCACCTCTTTTGAGAGACACGGAAAATCAATTTTGGGCAATTTCAGAGTATTAAAATCAATTAAGATCAATGAAAAGTGTACAGAAATCAATAGTTAAAAAATGTAACCAGGACATCTGCCCAACAGTAAAATTGTCAGTCAGGACAACTGACCACCGAAACCTTAATATCTGAAATCATACACAAAAATTACAGAAACTATATTAATTGGCTTTCAATTACATAGTTATTCAGTTGAATACCTTATCAAGCCTGAGAGATTTTTTATCAAGATCCCTGTGAAAAGATAAAGATTACTGTTAAAAAACAAACATAGTTTATGTCCATTATTTGTTTAAGTGTGACAAAATAAGAGGATTAACCCTTTACCCAACGTAACGGCCAAAACCGGCCAGCGCTATTCTCAAAAATCGCCAATTAAGTTTCATTATTTTTTCATTTTTTATTTTTTGTATCAAAATCATAGGTTATGATCCCTCGTTGGTATGAGCTCGTTCCAATGAGGGGTGATAACCTATGTTTTTGAGACAAAAAAATGAAAAAAATTAGTTATTCAAGAATTTGTTTTGCAAGTGTCGTCTGCTTTTCATGTTAGGTAAAGGATTAAGCAAACTAAAACACCCAGGTGAGCTTATTTTTAAGTGACTGAAATTATTTGCTGACAAAACAAAACCCGGCAGACACAAAAACATTGACTTTTCAAGGTTTAACCCTTTACCCAACGAATCGCCCGCATCCGCCCGCGTAATATGCAAATTCAGCAGCTGAAAAAATATTATTTTTCGAAAAATTTCAACAAAACTATATCATGTGACCCCTCTTTGGAACGAGCTCGTCGAGCTCGTTCCAAAGAGGGGGTCACATGATATGGTTTTGTTGACATTTTTTTGAAAAAAATTAAAAAATGTTATTTAAAATAATAAATTTTGAAATCGTCTGAGTTGGGTAAAAGTTTAACTATAAATTATTGTAAAAATGGCTCATTTGAAAATATTGATAGAAAAAGAATTTAGTTTAATTTTTTATTATCTAATTTTTTATTATTTGCAGGTTTGTTTCTTACTAACATACCCAAACTAACCAGATAATACTGAATTAAAATATCGTACTTGGGAGTGCAACAGGGTTTTAGCATTGCAGATGGTGCCTTGTTGCACTCAAGCGAGCAAAATGGTTACTTTGTACCATTTACGATCAGACTGCATTTGGCACTAAAACTTTCATTTGGCACTAAACATTTCGAGCCTACGTGAACAATGGTTGTGACCATTAAACCTTTAGCACAGCTTTGTGATGGGTTCATAAAATGGAAAATAAAGCTATGAGTGTATTGAGATATGCACTTTATTTGCCTTTTCAGACTTTAGTCCTCCAGTCGCTGAGAAGTCGGTCTCCATTTTCGTTCGGCGCAAAAGATTTAATAACTAAAGAAGCTTAGAAGATTGCTGCCTCTGCTAAAGACATGGTTGATGTCACACATAGCCGATACACTCCCAATGCCGTAAATTTAGAATTTGCGGTTGCCTCTGCTATATTTAGAAGCTGACTGAGCCGGTTCAGCCATCACGTTGTTGACTGGCTAGTCATCTCATTTTCGAGGCGGTTCAACCGATTGGGTCAGCTTGAAGTTTTGTGCAATTTGTATTTCCATAACAAAGTTAAAGGATATTTTTTTTCGGCAGGGGCGCTCATAAAGGGATTTGGGGTAGAGATGAGACAACTTTTAATTAAATAACAAGTTGGGAATTAAATCCACAGAAACAAATTTCCAAGAACTCTTAGTATTTTTTCAGTCTGGACGAATAAGGTTATCTTCGCGACGGGAATCTGCAGCTGAAGACCGGTTTTTGATCATTCAGGCCCGTAGGAACCGCTTTGACCGTACGGTGCACACCAAGGGCTTCACCAACCTGACGATGGGTAGCCCTTTGTTCCACCATCCCTACAGCCCACCACATTTCTTCTTCAGACAAATGTCTTCTTACATTTGCATTCGCCATATTACAAGTGTTGAAAAGAAGATTGAATACCCTACACAACTCATGTACATGTAGACAGTACACGAAAACATCATAGAAATCAAGGGGTACATGCTTTCCATGACTGTCACGAAAAGTTTGCCTGTCAAGAGAGCTAATGGAAACACTAGGGACCATCTCAATACATTCCTCAATCACATCCACCAAAAATATCGCAAATGTGTCACAAGAAAAATTCACAATGATGTGTCAAATATGGGGTGCTTAGCAAACTTTGAGTAGTATATAATTACATTCATACTCAATACAGGAGAAATTTCAGCCACTATGACACCACGAATGAAGGGTTTAGATGAAAAATAGAGTGACATGAAATGATGAACTGTTTTTCTCAAGATATCTAACACGACCTGGGGCAACACTTGCAAAAACAATCTGCAAAAACATACCGAGATTTTCGTTTTCCCCTCAAATTTAGCTTATAATCCGTCAATGGAACGAGCTCTGTTTGAGGATCGCATTTGTATTACTTCCTAATTGAAATTTGATGGTTGTATAAATTGTATAATGTAACAAATATACGACAAGTTGACAACTTCCATAATGTCCGCAAGGATTTAGCCTCCTGTATAAACTCTACCTGTATTGTCTTTTCATTTTACCTATTATTACAGCTGTAACCTGAACGTAATTCGTGCTTTTACGATGCATCATATTGATGGAAATACCACTAAGCTAGGCGCACATGTTTGCGCTTGCGGCAACGAATCTAGGGTCCCATGCGTTATTTTTACCGGATGTGTTTGTCGGAGAGAAAATGATACAGGAATGCACTGACACCGGCACATGTATGCGGCTGCAGTACGAAACTGAATTTGCCACTGCGAATCCCATCGGACAGAAAATGTCAGTATTTTCTGTCCGATCCGGTCACTTCCGCTTAACCCTTTGAAACTGAAAGGCCGCTTTCCGGTCAGGAAAATGATACGTCATACTTTCATTAATGAAGGGTAATGGGGTAGACCAATCAATATTTTCAATGTGCAACCCCAAGGCTGCACTTTGAAAATATTGATTGCTCTACCCCAAATAATAAATATGGACTCTTCCAATTGCTTCCATTGAACTGACACAGAATATACCACCAGGGTTCAAAGGGTAAAATAAACCAGGCAGTAAACTTGTGCACATACTTCGAGTGGTGTGAAAGTTCAAATCCGAAAAAGTTATATGCAATTATCTCTTACTTTCCCCTTTACCAAACCTACTATCAAATCATAACTATAACTTGAAAGTGTAATAATTCACCATTATAGGGTTTAGATGGCAATCTTGATTGTATGTGTACCTGTCTTCACGACAGTATTATGTTCAAGTGTTCTACTGGTTGAAACAACCTCATATAAGCTTACAGCTTCCTGTTGGATCCACACTTACTATAACTGATATAATTGTATATATTTGAGAACTGGAAATAAATATTCTTTAAACTAAAATGGTTATTGAATGTTGATAAAACAAGACATCTGCCCTGAATGTATTTCAACAAGCTTGTCTCAGAGTTTCAAGCATCATTTATAGATTATGTATTGGTGTTTAAGGTCACATACTTCTGCACAATGGCTAATCATGATCGCCACATGGAGATAAAGTCAAGTTAAGTCATTCGTTTATACCCTTGCTGCACATTTTAGAGGACTTCCACCCAAGCATTGGTGATTGGGTCTTATTTTATCAGTAAAGCAGAATATGTTTACCACAGTAAACAAGCACTGCTTCACTTCCCGGGGTCTCCACGGGGGATTTTCAAGCATCGTTTTGAAAATATTTATAATTGTTTCATCATCAACCTTTCATCCAAACTAACATCAAAACCGAACAGCCATATTCACAAATATTGGCATTCAAATATTACTATATTTTATCATTTTTTTTCTCTTAAAAACTTTGCTTATGACCGTTCCAAAGAGGGGTCATGCGCTATGTTTTTGAGGGAATAAATGAAAAGTTTTATTTGTTCGAGAATTGTTTGCTAGTGTTATCTGCTATTTGTGTAAAAGGTTATGAATACAACATTGGCCTAATGGAATCTCGTAAAATCGTCGCCTGAGTGCTAGAATGTTCTATGTCCCCTATGGGACATAGAACATTCTAGCACCCAGGCAACGAAATGCCATACACATGTATACCGGTGGCTCAGTGGTTACGACACTGGACTTTAAATCGAAAGGTTCACGGTTCGATCCCCACCAGGGCTAACTGAGTTGTGTCCTTGGGTAATCCTGATTGCCCACTTGGAGGCTGTGGCGTTGTGTACTAAGGCGTACTGCACGTCGATAATGCACGTGCCTCCAACCAACGCTAAACATGCTTGTGCGAAGCTGGTACGTTGGGGAGTCTGACAGTTGTTCGCCGCTGCTCCGTGGTTCTCTCCGGGTACTTCTGCTTCCCCCCACCCGTAAAACTCATCGACGCGAGGCGACTCTGGCTGTCGAAAGAGTCGTTAGACCCCCAATAATAGGAATACACATGTATTGGGATTCAACGAGGAATTCACTGTCATTTTGGGATTCAACTAGAAATCCACTGCCATCTTTCGAACATTTCGCTGTGAAATAATTGTCGTTGTCATGATAATTTTAGAAAACTATGCAACGTGCAAAACATTTTATAATTTCGCCATTTGTGGAGATGGAACGTTACTCACTGTTTTGTTCCTCCCTCAGTAAAACCCCTTACTAAACTGTAGACCAATATCGGCAAGGCTGAACCACCTGCAAAACGAACAGACAAAGTTAGTGAATTTAAATATTTTTTAATGTTTTGGACGCTGAGAAATACAGAATATTACAGTTCAGGCATGTCTTTTCGTCAATCACAGATACGAGAGGTGGGGTGGAGGTTGGGTCGATCGCTCGCTGTGCGGACTGAGATAGGAATTTCGCGCCACAGTAACCGATATTATTTCGGAAGTCATAATTTGTTTACACGTCTTTGCCAAGTGGTTACAATAAAATTATGGGAGTGTGTCTTCCGTCACACTTCAACAAGCTACAATCGGCAAATTCAAACAGACTAAATAATTTCACTTAGAAGATGGAATGAAGCACATCCAACGAATCATGGCTGGCAATTTTTGTCATTGGTGGAGATTTACGGGAATGTTAGCCGCCTTTAATTTCTTAAAGCCGTCAGTAAATTTCACACGAAGGTTAGGCCAAACAAAAGTAAATAATTGATTCTCAGGCAATTTTTTTTTAAAACGAATGAGGGAGGGAGGTTTTTATTTTTTATTCCTGATTGTATGGTCGTCGATGCCTAAAATCCAATTGTGAGAGCCTAAAATTAAATACTAGAGCTTCCATGCTGATTTCACAGATAGTTTATTTTTGTAACAGTGATCATACAACACAAAATCAATATAGAACTAAAATGGAGATCAAAAATAATAAGGCGTTTTTAACTGGTTGAGTGATAGAAGCCAGAATCGGACCTTTCAATAAAATGAGGGTACCAATGTAAAAGCCAACATTTTCCTTACCCATGTTTCGTATTCAGTCAAACGTAAATAATAGTTTGTTTATACAAATTTGTTCTAATACTAATTATTGGAGAGTGCCTGCTGGCACTCTCCAATAATTTGTAATAAAAGAATTTTTGATGAACAAATTTTGACAACCAAAATTAATCTGGCTCTCAACCAGTTAAATAAATATTTTATTTGTACATATGAGAATCGTGCGCATTTCGCGAAGAGAATAATAATAGCAACAATGTATACGACATATTGCATCGCAAATCGCGATGTGATACCGCTAAAATCACACCCTATGATAGTTTTATACATTTTGACTTTTGCCTCCAAAATAAATATGACGAACGCGGGCCGAAAAAACGAGTGCGCCGCTGCCTGAGAATCAAAAGATTAATTTTCTTTAGCCTTATGGGAATTTCATATAAATATTTAACCCTTTACCCAACGAATCGGCCGCATCCGCCCGCGTAATATGCAAATTCAGCAGTTGAAAAAATATTATTATTTTTCAAACAATTTCAACAAGACCATATCATGTGACCCCTCGTTGGAACGAGCTCGTCGAGCTCGTTCCAACGAGGGGTCACATGATATGGTTTTGTTGAATTTTTTTGAAAAATTTGAAACAATGATATTTAAAATAATAAATTTTGATATCGTCTGCGTTGGGTAAAGGGTTAAATTTCGAAATATTAGCGAAACTAGCATAATCGATGTGCACATCATTTTTACAAACTTCTGGTATTTTCCTGGTGAGTGGTATAAAAATACAGAAACTGCCTTTTTACAAGTATTTTCCCAATCCGTTTAAACGTATGACTATTATGCTCTCTTGAAAACCATTTAAAATTAAGGAAAAAGGCGTTTTCACCATCTTTTGATGTTCTGTAACTTTTTATCTGTTCATTATATCAAAGTGTGCGCATCGCGGCATATCATACAGACAATGTCCTTTCCATTAATATAAAATTCTGGGAGGTGAAATTTGCTCATTATTTTCCTGGGAAGAACAAAAACTTGCAAATTACTGTAAAAACACATTCGCAAACAAAGAGCCAAAATGGACTTTTGTGTTGGAGTGAGGTCTTAAATTAATAGGAATTCTTGATGACGGATTATCTGTGAAAGCAGTTGGTTGTAATTAGCTTTCCATAAAACGCCAAGTTTCCTGTTACTAGTTTTGAAAAACGAAATCAACAGACAACCCAGAGAGCTCCCTCTTGTTTTCATTTATTAAAAGTATCAAAAGGAAACTTGGCTTCATTTTCTACTGATATCATAGGCGTTTTTCAACAATTACATGCTTAACTGACTTACCTCACGTGTCTAATAATTTCAAGGGAGATAACTTTATCGAAAGTCGATTTTCATTACGACATAAGTCAGGGATGATGATGCCCATAAGTTGGGGTATCTACACTTCATAATTGAAGCCCAACTATGGGCTTCCAGCACTCAACCAGTTAACCCACTCTATACTGATGTCGAAATATAAAAATATTTACCATAATGCAATAAGGAATTTAATCAATTCAACCATGTTTCACAGAGCTCAATGAGCTCTGGCAAACAAGATTGAATTGGTAAATTCCTAGTTGCATTATGGCAAAACTATCAGCTTAAATTTTCGATATTTTGACATCAGTGTGCAGGGGGTTACGGCGACGTATCAATGAGATCATTGAACGTCTCATAGGCCTCCTATGGTAGGACTAGTATTTTACTTTGGGATCGACAGGTCCGTGTGGCTATATATTTATTGGTGTTTCAGATCCCTTTAACCATCTATGGCTATATCGCGACTGCCACACAAGTATAAAAAGAGCACCACCAGGCGTGGCTAAATACGCCCCAAATCATTTTGAATTGTGCTACCCTAAAATACAAAAACAATGTCAATAGATGGTCGAATTCTTCGTCGAAAAAGGGTCGTAACTCATATAAAAATAATAGGACGGTACCCATATTCGAATTTGGCTTGTATTATTGGCTGGGTAATACATATACCAACTTTGGTTCCGATCAAATAATCCAAACTGGGGTCATTGGTCGGAAACCAAAAATGGTAACGGGCGGATAGACGGACAGACAGACGAACGGAGAGACTGGTTACACAATACGACCGCTTTTTCAAACGGGCGTATAAAAAGAAATGTACCCAATCGTGTATACCCATGCATCCAACTTTAGAGGACTTCCACCCAGGCCTTGGTTAATGGGTCCCACTGTAAAAGGACAGAGCTAAATGAGTTTTGAAAAATTCACTTAACTTTTTCCTGTTAACTGAACAGTTTCGAAGGATTTAGAGATTACCAGCAGATATGAAGAACAAGCATGGAAATCATTTTACATGCTTTATTTCAACAAAACTAGAAAATATGAGACTGAATTTTCAACAACAAAAATGACTCAACATCAACAAAAATGTTTTGAACATAAAATAAAAATAACGTCATCGCTGGTTTTATGAGTAATATTATCTACAAACTACTCAAACAAACTAGCCAAGTCTGTTCCATTTCCTATACATAGAGTCTGCCAATCTCAAATTTCGGATTGAATCCCAATCAAATCAGGTAGAGGATTTCGAATCGAATTGAGCCTGGAATCGACTCTCAGCAGTTTTCAAGTTGTAGACACTGTACATCTTAAAACCATAAATATTGCCAGTTTCCACTCATATATTGTATGTAAAGGCGGCTTGCCTTTTAGGGCAAATCAATTAAAAAAAAAATCCCCAAAACGGAATCAAAGCAGTTACTGATACGGGACCTACTCTAACCCTTCTAGAATCATTAGCTCTCTTGTAAGGAGGCCAGGAGTCGATACTATGAGACTTAAAATTGTATTTTCTAGAATTGTATTTTCTACCTATTAATATAACTGTAGCAAAAGTCACTCGAAAGTGCGAGAGGACTCCGAAGCTGGATATCCCGTATATATATGATAACTTAATATAATGATTAGTTAACTGTCTAACCGGTTTCGCTCGATTTGAGCTTCGTCAGAGACTTTTGTCTTGTCTGGTAGCTCTCTCATATTTATATACAAAGCCTGGCGGGTAAAATTGCCAGGTAGAGGTGGCGGGAAAAACTGCCCATACACACTAAAAACTAAAGTGTTAAAACTGACACTTTCAATGTGTTAAACCCATTCTAACTCTTAGGGTTTGATTTTAACACTCAAAGATAAATGCTTTAAGCACTTAGACATTACAATCGTCAGACATCTGAAACTTGAATGGATGGCACTTCCCATGTGTCTAGCATTGGTGGTTCTTCCAGAATCGTCCATAATTTGATTTGCGCTTGGTGGGTACATAATTAAAAGGACACAATGCAGATGACGCGGATCAGGCTCAAGAGTTCGAGCCTGATCCGCGTCATCTGCGTTGTTTCATTTTAAGTGTCGCGACATTACACTTGTCAAATGGTATTATTGTAACACCTGTCAAGTTCTGGGATATCTACTCTTGAACAAAGTACTAGTTCAGCACTTAGTAAGTGTTAAATACAGCACTTCAAGTGTAGTTTTTAACACTTTAGTTTTTAGCGTGTATTATACAGGTACTTAACTTCGACCCGGAAGCGCCTAACACTGTGAAACAAAGATGTAAACGCTAAATAGAATGGATATACACACTGAAAACGCTCATACCACTCGGCCTGGCCAGAACGGACTTTTAGTTACATTTTAATATTAATATAACTGACTAAAATGAATCATTAGCATTTTAAAAGATATGGCAATTTGCCAACTGGCAAATTGCCACATCTTTGAAAATGCTAATGGTTCATTTCAACCCTTATAACGTCATAACTAGAAAATACAACTGGAAACAATTATAGTATTGGTCCCTGATGATAGAAAAATGTTCAATGGGAGCGCCGTCAAAGAGCAGTGAATTGGTTAAATTCTTAATTGCATTATGACAAAACATTCCGGTTTGAAATTTAGATCATCAGTGTGCAGTAGGTTAATAGTGAAATATTACGATTTATGAAACACGTCCAATTAAATCTGTTCTAGACACGCTCTATCTGGACCCACTTAATGATCAAGTCTCGATTATTTCAGTATATATTGGGGACGAGTTGGAGATTCTCTTTACGGAATGTTTGCAGACCGGAGTAGTACAACAAATACGGTATATTCCGAAACCCGAGCACCGGTGTATGAAACAAAATAATAATCTCTAAGGTTACATCCAACCCTCCAGGCAGTTCTAGAAAGGATGGCGATTCCTATCAGGAAAATAAGCCGACAGAACCCATCAAAACAAATGGCATTATAAGTGAATGATCAAAGGCTGTGAATCCTGAGACTGATGAGACAAAGATGCAGACTACAGTCTCGTTGCCAGATTGCCACGTACTGCCAGAAGAGTTTTATGTTCAGAAACATTACAGGAAGTCACGAGAAGAAAAATTGTACACTTCAAACCTTGTACAGGGGTCGATAGAGATTTGTTTGTGTAATGGTGGTGGCTTTATGTAGAAAGACAAACACTCTTTGAAAAAAAAACCCACATAATATTGGAGTTTTTGATCCTTTCAGCGTTGCATGAACGAGAGACAATGGACATCAAAAGGTCGGCAGTGATTATTGCAGAACTCTTTCGCAAAACATTTCCCACAGACAGTGTATTATAACGATTATTCTTCATGTAAAATTCAAGAAATACGATTCGTTAAGTACCGGTTACACTTTTTTAGATGCCGTCCACCTCAAGAGTTCGTTACCGGGTCCTCTAAGAATCCATTTATTTATTTATTGGTGTTTAAGATCACATATTTCTGCATAAATCCAAATGTAGTCAATCGTTTATACCCATATTGCCAATTTTAGAGAACTTCTATACCAAGTATTGGTGACTGGTTCTATTTTACCAGCAAAATAGAGCTTGTTTGCCACAGTAAACAAGCACAGCTTCACTTCTCGACGTTCCCACTGGGGCTGAGAACCCATTACAACAGCACTTCACGTCACACTGCGCATTACCAAAGTACAAAAAAAAACAACCTAAGTATTATTATATCTTTTTAAACCTCTACCTAACGAATTGGCCACACCCGCCTACGTAAGTTACAACCTGGGCGGTTAAAAAACAGAAATTTAAAACATTTTTTAAAAAACATATCACATGACCCCTCACTGGTAACGAGCTCGTTTCAATGAGAGGGTCACCTTTTTGAAATTGCCTTCTCGTCTACATTCGGTAGCCTCGGGGTGTGTGGTGGGCACTTTCTCATTTGTTGACCAGTTTGATGTGCATTGTTTCTTGTTTCTACCGACTTCCATGATGAACACTATATCCGTGTAACTATTGTTACTTAGTTACTTACTCCACCCAGAAAGTAAGCAAATTTTTAACATTTTTTCTCTTGAAACAAATGACCATACCAAGATTTTGCGCGAAATATGAGCACTTAAAGTTGGCAATGGAAGGAATTAGGAAGCCAATGATCTATTGACCTTGAAACAATCGCCATTTCCAGGGAGAAAAGTCGCAAAATGTTCTTGCATTTTTCATGTCCTTTATCATAAAAGCACGCTGTCAGCTTTACTGCGATAGAACGAAATATTCTATAACGAAGACGCCACCTCTTGAATTGAACCTTCAAGGCGATATGACAAGGCACTAAGTGATCAAACGTTATCATGTTTTCAATGCTTTTCGTCGCTGCCTTAAGAGTAATTATCAAACAGAGTCGTAATGGGGCTTGAGGTGATTCGATGACAGCTATCAGTCTTGCCACAAACAGAACTACAATTCCTCATGCAAGAATCCTTACATGGATATCGGGTTTTGTCATTATTTTAGACAGTACCGACACGATCTGTTCTATACTGATTCCGTCAACTCACCCATACTCTGCATGCCCTCTCGGATTCTCCGTAAGCCAAGTTGAGGCGCGTGGTCCCAAACCTTATTTCACTGTATAGGTTATTCGGCCTTGTTCAGAAGTAGTCTTCAAAATTAAAAATTTATATTAAAATCTTCTGAATAAAATCATATGAGTATGGGTGACAATGAAACAAGCTCGAAGAGCTTGTTTCACTGTCACCCATACTCGCATGAGTATGAGTGACTCATACTCATACGAGCTTGTTTCACTGTCACCCACACTCGTGGGATTTTTAAACAAATCCCTATTTATTTATTTATTTATTTATTTATTTATTTATTTATTTATTTATTTATTTATTTATTGGTGCTTAAGGTCACATACTTTGGGACAATGGCTAATCGTGACCGTGACAGTTTTACGGGTGGAAGAAGCTGAAGTACCCGGAGAGAACCACCGAACATCGACGAGCAACTGTCAGCTCCTCAACATTCTAACGCTGTTCAAGCTCTGCTCAAACAGGATTACAGCGGTTGAAGACATGTGCACCATCGACGTGCAGTACGCATTAGTACACGGCGTCATCGTGCCCCGATATAGGCAATCGGGATAAAGTGCCTTGCCCAAGGACACAATGAGGGTCGCCCCGGGCGGGGATCGAACTCGGGACCTCTAGCATAGAAGTTCCCAGACAAACCTCTAAACAATACTGTGGGTTTCAACAAGATCTGTGCACAACTAGACAGAGGTGTAAAAGTGTAGTGTATTGAACGATCCAGTTTCAAAACGAGTAATTGCACGACCTAACAGATACAAATATTTGGAAAATAACACTAATGCAGTCCTAATACTCAAAAGAACGAAACATATGGCCGTTGAGCAACCCTTAATCTTTGTCATTATAATAGTTTCCCATTTTTCTGTTTCATTCACTACCATTGTGGCATTTGAAGTCAAGATGGACCCAAGGTCTATCAAAACCTCACATGCAGTGTTCACGCTTAATTTAGTCAATTGCACTAAAAAATTAATTTGGCACTAAAAAGTGTTTTTGAAAGTCCAGCATTCAAGAATTTTTTTAAGCATGTTTTCCATCTCAGCTAGTGACTGCAGGTTTAAAATTTACAAGCATTTCGTATTATGTTTTTGAAAGACCATCATTCAAGAAATTTTTAAGCATGTTTTCCAGCTAGTGACTGCAGCTTTTATAATTTACAAGCATTTCGTTAGTCTGATCATAAAACCTTGTAAACAATTCTTCAAAAGGTGTCCTCAACAGGTATCTTCCTCAAATACCTGTATGTGCCTATGTGCTGCATGTGATGTGTGCACATTGTGCAGTGCAATAGCACACAAGCACATATCGGCACATCCAGTATGTGCCTATATGCCTATGTGCTAAATGCACTAGCACATAAATACATCCAGGAAAGTTATAATACTTTATAGGAAGATCATACTCATAACAGACAGGACAGACCAAGGAATGGATAGAATAAGATATGGAACAGACTAGGAAATGCAGAAGCAGGGGATTCCGAACTAGTAAAACAATTGTCGGGTTGTTAGTGGTAATTCTGGGTAATTATATTGACCCTTATACAAAGGAACGCACCATATACCACTACATGCAAGCTTTATAAGCCTCTAGGTGACATAAGAAGTCTTTATGGTCTTACAGCACGATGTGCTTCTATTAAAATGAGGATTCTCAGGGAATCCGAGCTAGTACAACTTGTCGGGTTGTCTGGGGTAATTCTAGCCGACGATTCTGGGTAATAAGATTGACTCTTACACAAAGGAACATGTCTATTATTGGGGGAAAAGGCGAATTCTAGGGGAATCCGTCAATCCGTACCAAATAAAGTGATTTGGGGTTGATTTTTGGTAATTTGGGGGATTGGGGTTTATTTGGGAAATTAGATTTACTCCTATTCAATCGAGCACATCGTACACCTTTGCTATTAGAGGGTTTTGGGTCAAATGGCAACCACGTGTTACAATAGGTGTTACAATAGAAACAAAGAAGGCGGCCTCCAATATACAAAATTGATGATGGAAACCCGTATCACCCTAACAACACGCACTGCGCATGTGTACTAAGGCCACGTATCACTATGGTAATTACGTCATAACATGGCTGCTCATGGGGCTACCATGACAACCCAACATGACGCCACTAGGTCACGTGACTATGAAATCACATGGGATCCACCAACATGAGATCCATAAAATGGGGTCGAAACGAAATATTTATAGGGACGGGCCTATTATAGGGAGAAATCAGTATATCATGTACCCGGACGCTCCCCATCTTATGGGTCTCATCTGGTGGATCTCATGTAACGTCATATCATATGACCCAGTATGCCATGTTGAGTTGTTATGGTAAAACATCCATAACTCATATACAAACCAAGAGCAAATTTAACACTGTAACAGTAATGTAATGCCTATTGAGGTAATGCCCCAACCCATAATGACAAACGTTGGTGCAAACTGTGGCATTTTGAATAAGTTTTCAGAAAATCATAACCTTCAAAATTCCGTAATGGGGGAACAACGTCTATGGGTAGCTGAAGCACCATTTCTTTTGTCAGTGAGGTGTTAGAAATTGTGTTTGGACAAACTTTCAACGTTAATTGTCTGTGAGTGGTAACGAAGATTTGTTTTTTCTTCAGTGAAACATTGTAGGCTACCATGTTTACAAAGGGCTGCATTTAATTAAATAAATTAAATAAATACTTCATACCATCGCGAGTAACTCGCAAATGTATGACGTATTTATCTAATAAAATACTGCCCCTTTGTAAAGACCCGCCATCCGCTAAGCCGAGTTGACTAACAGTAATTAGTCGATTAATGTGTTATTACCTAAGTGCAATAGCAGGTATGCAGTACGTGGAGAGTGTTTTATCACTAAATCACCCGAAGAGTGGCGATTACACTTGAGCAATAATTGCAAATTTGTTACAAAGCATAACAAGCGCAAGCAAAGTTCAGCCAATGGACCTCCGGGTTGTACCCGGAGGTCCATTGGCTGAAACATTGCTTGTGTGTTTTGTCCCGTGGCGTGTACAGAATTTGAAAATAATACTTTGGGTGATAACTACACTCCCCGAGCGATTTAGTTACAATCCACTCTCTACGTACTGTACATACCAACATCATTCAACCTGACAGTTAATTGAATCAGTGATATAGATATAGCTCAGGTGACAGGTCTTTTCGCATAGCTCTTTGATGACTGGGTTCTATTTTACTGGTAAAACAGAACTTGCTACAGACGTACTGTATGTTCATCCGTTCTCGCCAGTAGGAGGTGTAATACTACATCACTAGAGCCACGATAAAAGTATACCAGCTAGCCATTGTGCATAAATATGTGACCTTAAACATTAATAAATAAATAAATAAATAAATAAATAAATAAATAAATAAATAAATAAACAAAGTATACCAGCAGCAGAATGAAAAAGAGAACCTCTTCTTTCTATTTTAAGGAGGAAAAATTGTTGGTAAATATGAGTGTGTCGTTGGATGAAGCGTTAACAAAAATAAATATATAAAAAAAATGGAAATGCAATTTTGTGAAGGTTTTCTAAACATCAGGTGACCTCTGTTTTATTATTCGGTGGGATATTTATTAAGTCTGGCCCAAAGGTTTGTCTTAATGAATATTCGAATTCCCATTAGATTGTTTCGACAAATAAAATGTCGTGACGTGAACACTATCTGACGATTGTACAGAACGTTTGTGACTCGAGAAATTGCATTAACAAAAGAATGATCGATCTCTTATGTAACTTGCGCTGTATATAAACGACATCAACAGTAATTGTTTCTGCATGATTCATATTTTCTCCCACCCCCGACCTGCCAAGATAGGGTTCTCAAGGGAACTCAAATCCCACATCGTCCCTGTGCACCTTCGGGGCGCTGAAACCTCATTCATTATCATTGTTTGTGAATAATTCATATTTTCTCTCACCTCCAACCTGTGAAGACTAGGGTTTAATATATCCCCTGGTTTTCTAGAAACAGGGAACGGGAATGAAATTACTCTCAGAACTGGGAACCGGGAAATTTCCCATGTAATATCAAGCAAATTTACGAGGGTAACATGACATTTATTTTAATGACAATGAGCATATTTTATTGGCAATCTCCAATCTCCAAACGGAAAAGTCTTTTTCCTGAAAAAAGAATGAAAACCCAAATCCGCTTCAATCTCGTCTTTATTTTCAGAATCACTCACATTATCACCTCTACCTTCTCCAACATCAACACCCGCCTCTTCACTGCCGTCACCAGTCTCCTCTGCTTAAAGCAGAGGAGACCGGTGACGGCTGTGAAGAAGGTGTTGATGTCGGAGGGGGTACTGAATAGTGATTCTAGTGATTCTGAAAATGAAGACGAGTTTGAACACTGAAGCGGATGAAGAAGCTCTTGCTGTTGAAAATGAGGGAAAAGGGAGGGGAGGGGGGTTTCCAGAACTGGTTGATAGCTACAGTGATTCGTTGAAAATGGTTCGTCAGGAATCAGGACTGTAAAAACTTCAGGCGTGGAAAGGCTGACGAAATCCTACAAAGTTTCAATTCGGAAAACTTCAGTTCAATACACAAACAGTGCCACGCTTCATTCTCGGTTCCGTGCTGTAGATTTCCCGGGTATTGGGGCCGGCTTTCGGAACCAGGAAGCTCGGGAATTCCCGTTCCCGGGATTAAACCCTAGCCAAGACACGTAAGTTGTGGCTGAGATATTTGGGTGGCACCACTGATCGCTAGATAACTGGACTGCTGGAACTTCAGCGAAAAACGTCGCAACTCAATCTGCCCTCTCAAGATGGCACCAAATTAACCTTTAAGGGCCTAAGTTAGACTTTGATCACTTTTACTGCCACAGAACAGGTGCCCCCAACATGCAGTATCAGGGTTAACTTGCAAGTTACTTTCTAAGTACTCTGGAAGTTGTTTTTAGACAAGTCTGGGCTGCCTATATAGGCAGCCCAGACTTGCTTAAAACAGCTACAAAGCTACAGAATGTAGATTATAAAACCCCCTTAACGCAATAACTCCCCCGAATCGATGACGTTTTGTGACTGTATCAAATGTCATGGCGTTTACTTAGAACGAAAATTAGTTGCACGGTATCAACTTCCACGAAAAATATGAACAACACAAATTAATTTTTCATAAACATCAAAGGCGATTGCGAAGCGTTGGTAAATTAAAAACCTTCGAGAAAACTTTTGTTTGTTGATCACAGTTTATCTATAGCAACATTCGCCACTCACTCCCCCCTTCCCACCCCCGCCACATAAGATGGCGGTGGTTGAGACATTTTTTTCTATATGTGACCAATGTGCGTTCCAGCTATCCAGTTGTAAAGAGATCAGAACTATCTCACCTACCAACGTAAAACAACGTTACGTCATGTAAACATCAACGTCAGGAGTGTTGTCACGGTGCAGTTTTCTCACCGTTTCCACACCGTCATCGATATTTCTTCCTGCAAAGTGCCGTTCGGTTTTTTCAGTATATTCAAACCTTTCTTCATCCTTTCAGAAAATGTAAATAGATTTTGTCAATGACCAACCCTTAACCCTTTACCTAACCTGAAAAGCAGACGATACTTGCAAAAATAATTCTTGAATAACTAATTTTTTTCATTTTTTGTCTCAAAAACATGGGTTATGACCCCTCGTTGGAACGAGCTCGACGAGCTCGTTCCAACGAGGGGTCATAACCTATGTTTTTGAGGCAAAAAATGAAAAAAATAATGAAAATTAATTGGCGATTTTTGAGAATAGCGCTGGCCGGTTTCGGCCGTTACGTTAGGTAAAGGGTTAATATAGACTTAGATCTGGAGGCGGGCGACCTGTTTTTGACTACAAATGACGTTGATATTTGGGTGAGAGCAAAATTATCCACTGGGGGGGGGGGGGGTTGGGTGTAAGGAGAGTAAATTTCACCTTCAGGCCATGGCATAGCCGGGGGGGGGGGGGGGGCTAAGGGTGCTATATCCCCCTAACAATTACAGATATATTTTGGATTTAAGAGGTTAAGAAAGTACATGGTTACTAACAAAAGAGAATTGATATCTTATACTCCAATCCTGATGAAAATGGCTAAACTGGAAAAAATATGGAGGTGTGGGGGTGGGGGGGGGGGGGCGACTGTCTAAACACCCCTGAGCGACGCACCTGACGGTATAACACATTATTGATCGAAACGCACAAAATATTCCTGAAATTTTAGTCTGATTGCGCATGACTGTTTCTACAGTTTATATAGATATACACCGATTGATTTTGCCCAACCTTAACCCTCTACACAATGATGTCGAAATATCAAAACTTAAATCTGCACATTTTTTTCTATAATGCAACTAGGAAATTATCAAATTCTATCTTGTTTGACTCAGCCACTTGAGTTCCGTAAAAGAAGATTGAATTGGTTGAACTCCTAGATGCACTGTGGGAAAAGTTTGATGCCGATTTTGATATCAGTTACGCAGAGAGTTACGATATGTTACAGTAAATTCAAACAAGAGCAACGGGAAGTGTGGCATATGCTCCGTACTGCAATATCATGGATAGAATTAAAAAAAAAACAAGGTTAGTCTTACAGAACTTTAGTTATAGAGCGGAAACCAATTCCAAGTGTATTTAACATTGAAGGTCACTGTGACCTTGACATTTGGCACATCATGGTCAAAATAAATAGGCGTCTTCCACTCATCATACCCAACCCACATATGAAGTTTGGTAAATATCCAGTTGGTAGAACTTTATTTATAGAGCGGAAACCAATTTCAAGTGTATTTAAGATTGGAGGTCACTGTGACACATCATGGTCAAAATAAATAGGCTTCTTCCACTCATCATACCTAACACACATATGAAGTTTGGTGAAGATCCGATGGGCAGAACTTTAATTATAGAGCGGAAACCAATTTCAAGTGTATTTAACATTGGAGGTCACCGTGACCTTGACCATTGGCACATTATGGTCAAAAGAAGTGTTTGACCACCTAGGTGGTATTAGTCCCCCTACGGCACTTTTGTGACATAAGGTGTTTTTGTCACATAAGACATGACCACAGTCAGCAGGAGTATCAGACCGGGGGGGGGGGGGGGGGCAGTTTTGGTAAAATAATTGGGGACGGTTCGGCTTGGGGACAATTCGGTTTCATGACAACAGTCAACAGGAGTGTCAGACCTGGGGGGTGGTTTGGGTAAAATACAGGTTATCAGACAGGATTTCAAATGTGAATGGAATCTAAAAATTGAGAATTGAGAGAAGTGTAGCTTGAACCATGTTGGAGGGAGGGGTGGTAACATAAAAATAGAGAAAAAAAGCTTAAAAACACACAGCAAAAATGGCTGCCATTCTGCCATCTTGGATTCTGAAAAAAAATATTAAGCGTGCATCATCCCTTCAGAACCATTTATTCACGTACCAAATATGAAAGGTGTAGCTTAAAGCATGTTGGATCGAGAGGTGGTAACAGAAAAACAGAGACAGACAGACAGACAGACAGACAGACAGACAGACAGACAGACAGACAGACAGACAGACAGACAGACAGACAGACAGACAGACAGACAGACAGATCTTAGATTTTAAAAAAAAAATATTGAGCGTGCATAATCCCCTCACAACCCTTTATCCATGTATCATATATGAAAGGTGTAGCTTGAACCATGTTGGAGGGAGGGGTAGTAACATAAAATGGAGGGAGGGGGTAGTAACATAAAATAGAGAAAAAAGCTTAAAAAACACAAAAATGGCTGCCATGGCGCCATCTTGAACTTTTAAAAAAAATATTGAACGTGCATGATCCCATCACAACCCTCTATTCATATGCCAAATATGAAAAGTGTAGCTTGAATCATGTTGGATTGAGGGGCGGTAACATAAAACAGAGAAAAAAGCTTAAAAAAATACAACAAAAATGGCCGCCATGCCGCCATCTTGGATTTTGAAAAAAAAATATTGAACGTGCATCATCCCCTCCCAACTTTCTATCCATGTGCCAAATATGCAAAGTGTAGCTTGAACCATGTTGGAGGGAAGGGTGGTAACATGAAAATTGAGAAGAAAGCTTAAAAAAACACAACAAAAATGGCCGCCATTCCGCCATCTTGGATTTTGAAACAAAGATTTTGAGCGTGCATCATCTCCTTAGAACCATTTATCCATGTATCAAATATGAAAGGTGTAGCTTAAAAGCATGTTGGAGGGAGAGGTGGTAACATAAAAACAGACAGACAGACGGACAGACGGACGGGCAGACGGACAGACAGACGGACGGAGTGCAATCCTATAGTCCCCTTACGGTTCCCGTAGGGGACTAATAAATAGTCTTCTTCCACTCATCATATCTAATCCACATATAAAGATTGGTAAAGATCCGGTCTAGAACTTTAGTTAAATGACGGAATGTAAAAAGTTAATGGACGTACGCCGGACATGGTGATCACATAATGCCCCCTCCCCAAAGAGGCCGGGGGCATAACAATAACTTCAATAAGAAACGTGAAAAACTCACGTGATTTCACGTGCTCCCTTCCATGTGGCTGATACTAGGCGTCAATGTTGTCATTAACATGACTGTTGTATCATTCTTCGTGAATGTACATTTTTATTCCGCAAGGAAAATGAGTGTATGAAAACGATGCAATGCCCTTAATAATGTTCAAGTCCGTTTTATTGGTCTTTAACATCGGTACAGAAACTAAACAAATTTCGAAAGTTTCATAATAATATTATGCAGTCGTCATACAGACTTTGTTTGTACATAGTGCAGTCGTTCGACACACTTTGCTTGTACATATTGTGCAGTCGTTCGACACGCGTTGTTTGTATATTGTGCAGTCATTCGACTCGCTTTGTTTGTGTATTGTGCAGTGGTTCTACACATTTTGTTTGTATTCTGACAAGAAGCTTCCTCTCGAGCCACAATTGATTTCAAGTAGCATCACAACAAATCAAGTTCTATTTAGAGTTTGTCTTCACTGTCTGTACGTTGAACTGCTTGCGGGGGTAGCGCCTGGATTTTCCTGACGCGGGATCTATGATCCCCGATGGGGGAGAGGGGGTGGGGGGGGGCGGAGTCCGGTGGGAAAAAGTTTTGTTTTAATTGGGAAAAAAGTCGCAATATCTGTGACTGTAGAAGCTATGAGAGTGTCAAAACAAAACGCAAAAAATAAAAACAAAATTGAGCTAGCGGAACTAGGGTATAAAAAGGGTTGGCGACTTTCTATCACACTTGTTTTTGATACCCTTGGCCCAAAAGCCACAGGTTTAATAAGTACGATACAACACACAACAGAGGTTAGATGTGTGTCGGCCAGATCAGTGATTGTGTAGAAAGTTTCTGATATCGGGGACTAAAATAGAACTCTCGCAATGTGATTAACTCTGACTATGCCACAGTGATTAGACACCCACCGGGTTATTCCTATTGAGCACGTGTATCGGGTCTTCGCGAGTATTGTGTCTATCTTTATGGTGTTTGCATAGTTTTATCTCACCGGCGAATCTGGCCGATTTTCCCGTAGTCCCCCACACCAGCCACAGCGCCAGTTTCTTTTTGATCTTCTATCGGTCTGAAGTATCGGAGTTCTTATGGTTATAAATACATTTTTCAGCAGTTTCTCTGCTTCAGGTTTCATGCCGAAATCACAAACACTAATGCACTATAGACCGATAGAATACCACAAGAAATTTTCGAATATGAAAACGATTATCATAAATAGGTTCCAAACACTCGCGAATGTTGCCATTTCGGCACGACGATTATCTTCCCTCGCAACTCTGTCCTCAGAGTTTGAAGACGAGTTAATTACTCACTCCTATATGGCTTCATAGGAATTTTCAGCAGAATTCAGAGAACACTGTTAGCTCTGGGCATCTCTTGTCCTCTCACTTGGACTCTTCAAGTGACGGACGAGAGCGTATATCTAACACTGGAATTTGAGACTAAAAGAGCAGTTAAACATTTTGTGATAGGAACGCCTCGCACACTGGGCCTCACCAGACGGAGTTAGGATCATCTTCCACGGGAAGAAAGAAGAAGAGAAAGAAGAGTCCATCTACCAGGCGTTTGGGTGCCTGCGACTGATTTTTGGAAAAGAAGCGACGGGAGAAGAAGAACGAAGAGAGAAGCAGACCATGCCTCACGCCTCGCATGTAGTAAAATCCATCTCGGATCTCTTCCCTCACAGGACGATAAGCCGGATGGTAGTAGGCTATCCACTGAACAAGGACTGGATGTAGAAGATTCGACACCACCTACGCCGAAAACTTTTGGGTTATCTTCAGCAATTGGATCAAGAAACCTACGACGCCGAATACCTCCAGAGAAATGTAGATTTCAATGCCACCGGGGAAACATACCTTATGAACTACCTTGACGACCAAGTCCACCAGTATGTACAATTCATGAATGTAGCATCACAGCAGGCCACGAGGATCAGACTTCACAACATACCAATAAAACCTCCACATTGCAAGAAAAAGAAAAAAATCGTCTCCAGAATCCCCAAGACGACGCTAACTGAAGCATTCCAAGCTCTTTGACTCCTTTGCTTCCGTCCGAACATGACGGAAATTAGTCATATGGGTAAAAAGGTCAACATTGGTTATTCTATTTCAATACCGCCCCTGTGCGTTTTCGGCGCGCGCAAACCATTATCTTCGGAAACAAGAGTCTCAAATTATACAAATTCGTATCATGCCTGTTGAGCTCAAACAAGGCTCACGTGAGGTGCACAGAATTTAAGGCGCAAATCTTACAAACGCGAAATAAAACTCTAGAGATTTTGTTCTGAATGCGCAGGACAAAACTTCTGTTCGTAATCTGCTTAGACGCGTAGCCAGGATTCTATAATAGGGTTTTCCCTAGCCGGTTTTATTTTGCGGGGTGGGGGGACCTAACATGATAAACATTATATTCTGAAGACTACTGTGGGGGTCGGGGGGGGGGGGGCACCCCTAGTCCAAACTAAGACCCTGCGGTCGTTACCCCTCCTCCCACTTCCCTGACGCCTTCCCCAGAGACAATTTTGCAAAATTAAGTGCTCTTAGGGCGAATCTGGGGCATTTGTAGCGTGTGTAGCGCTATATTGGAGACCATTTTGTTATATAAAACTTGCACTAGGCCAACGTTTTGGAGCGAAGTCACTGGATCTGCTTGATGATACTTCACTCAAAACTTTTCACGACGTCGATCCACCATAAAAGTAAGAGAGTCGGTGCTGTTAGGGATCTGCCAAGCTTCAAAATTCGATTCGATACGAAACCGTCTCAATGATTCAATTCGTTCGAGTCGCGCTGATTCGGAAATTTTCAATTCATGGAGATGTTCTCAAAATCCCATCGGATGCCTGCTCTTGAACTCTTCTTCTATCATCTTGAGTACAGATGAAGAGCCCAAGGAGGTTCCGCATCGAAACTACTTCGAATCCGTCCTGGAATATTTTCTCTTCAGAGACTAAATTACTTGAAATATTAGTAATGTTCTGAGTCGGTGGAAGCTCACTTAAAGTGAAGGGGCACACATTTCCAAGACTACGGTGGTCCGACCCAGTGGAAGGAAAAGCTGCAATCGTATACCGGCAAACGTTCGATTACCAGAAACGGACAGGGCGTATGGTCCATCGGGAAATTTCCCGGTGGGCCTCCCTATTGGAAGCCCGCAGGGCCCGTAAAATTGTTCCAGCTCAACACCTGTTGGTGCATGAAATTTCCTGAAAATGAGCAAAAGTCGAAATGGATCTGATAATTCTGATTGCACAGACTGTGGGTTTATTGAAATGCCCTCTTTGTGGACTGCCATTGGCAGTCCACATAGAGGGCATTTCGATGTACCAGCAGTCTAGTCTGCCATTGCTTGGTCGGATGCAAGGAAACCAGATGAGTGGCCGTGAAATACAATATATGAGAGATAATTAGCTATATTTACGGCTGGAAGAAGATGCAATATCTGCACCTTGAAGAATGGTCAGTTTCGGTTCGGAATTCAATTCGACACGAAATGCTTTACCTGGTGTGATTCGGTTTCGATTCGATCCAAAGTATGAGATACCCAGGACCATAAATGAATATATCCACTTTAAGGAGTTACGATGTGTTGATCTGATTAATATAATTCTGTTTACATTAAATAAATAATTATCATTTTAACTGTCACAGTTGTCATATTCCGTCTCATTCACGGAATCTTGTTTTCTCTGGCCGTTCATGGACCAATACCATAAAACTTTTAATATTGTGTTTTCCAGAATTGTGTTTTTCAGTTATGACTTTAAATGAATCATTAGCATTTTCAAAGTTGCCATATCTTTTAAAATGCTGATGATTCATTTTAGTCAGTTAAATTAATGGGTAGAAAACACAATTCTAGAAAATACAATTGTAAAAGTTTTACAGTATTGGCTCCTGGTCTTTACAACTCGACAGAATACGACGCCCCAGATAAATCTACCGTTTTAATAACTTGAATATACCATGATAATTTTATAAGGGATTCTGGGGCCCGCGAACTGGCAGTCTCTTATGCACTACTTCTGTTGCTTTTTCTCGAAATTGTAAAAAAACTATGTTTGAAAAGTTTGCCTTCGCTGTTTTTTTGTAGTTTCCATTTTCCGCAATATTGTTACATAGTTACTCACCCCATCCAGAAACCAAGCAAATTTTTAACAATTTCTCTCCTGATACAAACGTCCATACTAAGATGTTGTGTAAAAAGAATCCTTCCATGAACATCCAGGCGTAATTGCTGACTACCATATACTGCGTAAGGATATGCAACATCTGACACCACACCTAGAAATATCAAAATTAAATTTAAAAAAAAGATTCCCTACACATTATATCAGGCGCATAGCAAGGATTCTATAATAAGGGGTGCCCAAGCCAGTTTTTTTAGGGGTGGGGGGGGGGGTGGATGGGCAAACACGATATTAGGAAAGCCGTTGTGGGAGCGGAGGCCTCCCCTATATTTCACTAGGCCCAGCCGGTCTGTACCATCCTCCCGGGAAGTGGGAGGAGGGGGTATAGACCTGAGCGTCCTAGTTATGACTTGGACTCATCCTTGAGAAAATGTTTCCAAATTCTGTGCTCTAAAAGCGAATCTGGTGCGTTTACAGTCTGTGTAGCCTTTTATTGAAGGCCATTTTAGGGCTCTGTATTATATCATAAAGTTGCATTGGGCAAACGTTTGGGAGGGGCAGTGACAATTTCAGGGGGCACCCCCCCCCCCTCCTGTGACATTATGTTACGATTGTTCAGAGACACACGCACTTACATGTCAAGTGGTAAGCTCCCTAACGCAATGCGTCTAGAAGTTCGAGGGTCGGAAAAGATACGTCTTTTATATGTGACGTATAATGTCACAGTTAATACTATGATCACAGTAAACACAAAACCACCCCAACAGGCTATCTGAAAAGTGTTACTTTTTCGGAAACAGGACCATACATGTCATCTACACGACTCCGTTTCGAATTTTTCAAGTTTCTTTTCCGTCATCTGTAGAAATATATTTGGTTTCTATGATGTGTAATGGAAGCTTTAGTAAACCACAACACCTGGTTGTTTAGTTGGAGTAGATTGAAACTGCCAACTTCTGGCTGAGGCAGACCGCTATAAAATGTAGATAGGCAGATTCCTTTCCCGTGACCAGTATAATTCTCCAGAGTGCGTAAAAGTGTTCACATGGTGAAGCATTTGGTGTTAAACAATTCGTCCCCTGAGTTCCAATGTGTTCTATGTGCCAGCAGGCACATAGAACAATTTGGAACTCAGTGGACGAATTCATTGTTCATTAGTTTGTACAGCAGAAGATTTAATTTACTCCAAAAGATGGTCATAACTACATTTCAACAGGACAAATAAATCAAAATGAACAGTCAGGGCACCATGGTTTATTATAAATGGCTGCTGGTCCACATATGAGGTCATCAACGTCTTTCTCAAACCGCGATAAAGTACAGCGTTTCATTGAAGATTAGATTACGATTTATATATTTGGGAAAAGTGGAAAATGACGGAAAATCATATTTTGGGTTAAACTCCAAACATGCTGCTGGTGGATATTCCTGCCCAGGACAGAATTTCTCTTGACACTGAAATAAGTATAACTGTAATTCATCAGTTAAACTTGACCTTTCACTGAGAACCTGTAATTTGTTTGGCTGAGAGCTCTAATCTCGGGTAAATTCTCCCTTACCGTTCTAATTGCCGGAAGCGGATCAATTAGGACATGTTCGTATCCGCGCTACGCGCGATCTCCATTCTCTCTTACGAACTCTTATGTCACCCGAACATATTCTGTAAATTCGATCATGGCGAATAGACCGAGATCGAAAATGACATTTTTTATTGTTTTTCTTCAAACAAAACGGGTTTAGAGAATTATTTAACTTCTAACGATCATAGGATTAACAAATGGTTTCCCAGAGTCAAATTCCCGAATGTCTAGCCCAACAAGAGACGTTGAGCTCGTTCCAACGAGGGCTCATAACCTATGTTTTTGAGACAAAAAATGAAAAAAATTAGTTATTCAAGAATTATTTTTGCACGTGTCGTCTGCTTTTCAGGTTAGGTAAAGGGTTAATGTGATGAATGGTGAAGTATGATTGAAATTCAATGCTCTAACCACTGAGCCGCCGCCCACCTTATTATTGTTTCATTTCAAAGAAGTATATTGAGTTAGGTTTCGCACAGGTGGTCAACAGACCCGGTGAATTTATTTATTTATTTATTGGGGTTTAAGGTCACATACTTATGCACAATGGCTAATCGTGACCGTGACAGATTTACGGGTGGAGAAAGCCGGAGTACCCGGAGAGAACCACCGAGCAACGACGAGCAACTGTCAGCTCCTCAACATTCTGTGTTCAAGCTCCACTCAAGCAGGGTTACAGCGGTTGAAGACATGTGCACCATCGACGTGCAGTACAACTTAGTTCACGGCGTCATCGTACCCCCATGTAGGCAACCGGGATAAAGTGCCTCGCCCAAGGACACAACGGAGGTCGTCCCGGAAGGGGATCGAACTCGGGACCTCTAGCATAGATGTCAAACAGTCTAGCACCACCGGTGAACACTATCGGAAAATTTTAACTCTTGCCCCACTATTTGGGAAAAAATTGAGATTCCAGCTTCGGGCATACAGGGAAGTAGTCACGTTTAATACGAAATCATGTAAATCATTTAAATTTGTAACATACGCACAAAACTATTTTTCCAGAATCCCAGTAAACACAAAAAAATAAGTTTTTGTTAACCCTTTACCTAACATGAAAAGCAAACGACACTTGCAAAAAAAATTCTTGAATAACTAATTTTTTTCATTTTTTGTCTCCAAAACATAGGTTATGACCCCTCATTGGAACGAGCTCGACGCGGTCGTTCCAACGAGGGGTCATAACCTAAGTTTTTGAGACAAAAAATGAAAAAAATAATGTAAATTAATTGGCGATTTTTGAGAATAGCGCGGCTGGTTTTGGTCGTTACGTTGAGTAAAGGGTTAAGGAAATCTACTTGAATGTAAGAACTTATTTATTTGGAGAAGAATATAAAAATGTCAATACACCCCGGCGTCCTCGGTTCGAATCCCACCTGCGGCAACCGCGTTGTGTCCTTGGGCAAGACACTTCATCTCCATTGCCCGCGTGGGGGCACGATGACGCCGTGTACTAAGGCGTACTGCACGTCGATGGTACGTATGTCTTCAACCAATCTAACCCTGCCTGTGCTGCAGTGCGGAGTTACGATGTTGGGGAGCTGGCAGCTGCTCGTTGGTTCTCTCCGGGTACTCCGGCTTCCTCCACCCGTTAAACTGTCACGGTCATGATTTATTTATTTATTGATTGATTTTTAAGGTCACATATTTATGCACAATGGCTAATCATGACCGTGACAGTTTTACAGGTGGAGGAAGCCGGAGTACCCGGAGAGAACCACCGAGCAATGACGAGCAGCTGCCAGCTCCCCAACATCGTAACTCCGCACTACAGCACAGGCAGGGTTAGATTGGTTGAAGACATGCGTACCATCGACGTGCAGTACGCCTTAGTACACGGCGTCATCGTGCCCCCACGCGGGCAATGGAGATGAAGTGTCTTGCCCAAGGACACAACGCGGTGGCCGCAGGTGGGATTCGAACCGAGGACCTCTCGGCTTGCAGCCTGCACCTCTACCTACTGAGCCACCGCGCTCCCCACGGTCATGATTAGCCATTGTGCAGAAATATGTGACCTTAAACATCAATAAATAAATAAATAAATAAATAAATAAATAAATAAATAAATAAATAAATAAATAAATAAATACACCCCGGCAGTCAAATTTATTAGCATTCAGAAATGTATATATTGGGGCGTATACCCGGAATCGTCACTTGCTCTCAGAGGAAAGTCAAAAGCTTTGGAGAATCCAGTGCCGGCATGGATAGTGTAGGTACACGTGAAGCGGTATAGACTGCAGAGCGCACTTAGGACCATCGAGAGTCCAGAAAGCTGGTTGGAGTCGGTATTCGATAACAGCTAAGTTGAAACTCCAGGGTCTACATGATCTCTATAGATAGCTGGTGAGTTATAGTAGATGCCGCATAGCAAAGAGACATGTGTTGATGATCGTGCTGAACGAACACAGTTAATCCACTGAAGTGGGGCGTCAATGTCCAACACATTTGAACTGTGGTGTAAAGCAAACGTTAAACACGAATGCCGTGAGGGAAGGACAGCGCAAAAGTCACGGAAACAAAATTGAAGTGCGTGGTTGCTCCGACGGGATGATGTGGACTTTGAACTTCAAACCAATGACTTTCGGTAGATGCGGGTTCAGTGAATGAGACGTACCGCGTCGGCTGCCGATAGATGGCGCGCGTGTTCTATCGGTAAAACAATACTTTTGATAAGACCAGAGGAAGTTAATATTGTTCATGAAAATATACGCACGCTTGTTAACACAAAAGCTGAAGTATTTTTCGATGAATATGCCTAATCACGGGAATTACACTGTTAATCGTCTGAAAATTGAACTTGACAATAGAGGGGGTCATTATAACCGACTGAAAGACAGATTTGATAGCCAGGCGAGTGTCTTATTTTTTGGACATTGTTTCGTGTAGCGAAACATAATTTCGACCAGTCATTGGGTTATTAGTTCTCAGGCGTCGTCCTATTAATTATAAATATTCATGTTACACACCACAAGTGTCTGTGTCTAGAACAGAAATGCAAGTTAATTGAAGATGTTTTGAAAACATTACGTTTGAAATACAAACTTAGCTCTTAGATTTCTTTTACCGTGTCAAGGGCATATCTGGCTCGAATTGTTATTGGTAATTAGACGGTTCTTCAATTCCACAGTATTTTGTCATTGTATGTAGAAATGATTCATACTATACACCAAAAGTGTTCATAATAAAAGATGAATGGATGTTAAGTGTAGAAATGCTGCATCTATTACTTTTGATGAGTAAATTTAGCTGCAAGTTTTTCCTTAGTGTGTTTAAAATTGTTGGGCCGATATGTTCTTAAAATTGGAGACATTGTGTTAGTGTCAAGATGATAGCTTAAAGTTGTGATTTTCTTGCTTAAAAGTGTATATATTTTCGATAATCTTTCTCATTTGGGCTAAACATAAAAGGAAACGATAGGCATCTGGTGAACCCCAAAAACCGTTTTGTCACTTAAACAGACCAGCAATAATTCACGCGCTGCTCATTGAGCATGAAATTTAATGTCCATTATTGTGCATTTGTTGAACGTCACATGGGCGGTCTGGTAAGAGATTAAAGCGAGGGAAGACCAGTGTTCTCCTGCAGTCAATATCGAAGTAATTATGGTCAGTTAATAGTTAACTATCGTGAAAACAGTACATCTCACAGATTTTGAACACACACCCATATTACGTGTCTGGTCTGTCACCGAATGTCAACATATACCAAATTGCAAGATTTTCCAAGGAACTTATAAGCGAATAATAAAATAAGATATACATCTAAGCGGCCAAGTTCAGCAGAAGAACTTAAGATGAGAATTAATGTTCTGTCGATCTAAATAAAAGTTGGGGGTTTCTCGAAAAATTCATTCCAGTCTGAAAGCGTGTAAGACTGTGGATCGTATGAGCTGAGGAGGTCCCATGCTATAAGTTGGAGGAGGTGCCGGCATCGGTGCGAAAGTAAAGGCACGTTGTGATGTATGAGAGCCACAGAGCTCATATTTAGAATATGAACAGTCACGGGCCAAGTCAGTGGCCATATATGAGAATAGGATCAGAAACACGAAGTACGAGCTCAGGGAGCTATTTGCATTTAAGTAAACGGCATTACCTGTTATAGAAGGCAAGCCATGCGTAGGCGGAGTTGGCTTTGCCTGTATAAACATTATTCTGAGATAAATGGAGGGGAGGGTTTAACCGACTGCTTGAGTGAAAAGCGCCCAGTAAAGTGACAATAAGCTAGTGGCTGTGCGACAGCAGTGGTAGAGTGACATTCCGTCACTTGTTTGAGAGAACGCGATATAGTGAAATGACAATGCGTTAGTGGCCGTGCGACGACCGTGATAGAGTGACATTCTGTCACATATTAGAGCAAAGACGTCCGATAAAGTGACAATACGTCAGTGGCCATGCAAGAATGAAGTGAAAAGGCGACCAAGGATCAAACATCAGCGACCGGGAAGGGAAACCACAACAGACAATGAGGGTCCACAAGTGACTCAAAAACTGTGTGGGTGACTGACTAGAGGCATAAAATTGCAAACAAGATATTCAGTTTCAAATCACACACTGTACGTATATGCACACACCTGTACCACAGGCCACAAAAGATTGTCCAATAAACTTCTGACCCCTTTTTGCCTGTTTCGAGGCTTAAAAATATCTACAAATAACAATAATATATCATATTTGGTAACTGAAAATATCTTTTTAAATTTATTAATGTATGAAGGTATAATGTTATGTATAAGAATAAATAATGTTTTGTATTTTTAACTATTCATTTACAGATATATGCATTTTAAGAAAACCTGAACATAACTGGGGACTGGGTTCTAAGCTAACACTTACAGTATGTGGAGAGTAGACTGTAATCACCCGTGCAGTGGAGTTATTACCCAAGTTATCTCTTTCAAATTATGTACATATAGACAAAAAACACAAGCAATGTTTCAGCCAATGGACCTCTGTGTTTAACCAGGAGATCCATTGGCTGGAACTTTACTTGTGCGTGTTATGCTTTACAACAAACTTTCAATTATTGCTTGGGTGGAATTTCCACTCTGTGGGTTATTTAGTGATAATACACCCTCCACGTATTGTACTTCGGTTTGTGTTACTTCAAGTCCTGATACTCATGGCAATGGTGGTTGACTTAATTGTATGTACCAGTATCTGTATTGACAATGGTACAACTGCTTTCAAAAAATCTATTCCTGATATATGCAGTTTAACGAAACCTGAACATGATTGGGGACTTGGTGCTAAGCTAATACTTACTTTGGTGTGTGTATCAAGTCCTGATACTCATGGCAATGATGGTTGACTTAATTGTATGTACCAGCCAATTTGTCCATTCTCCCAAACAGAGAAACATTTTAGCATCTGTCCCATACTTTGGCGTGATTACACAGGTTACATCATACCTATAGGCATTTGCCTAAACTTTACTGCACCCACTGTAACTTGTATACTATAAAAGTAAGTGCACAAGATTCTGCCATGTCAGTTCATTTGTATTTATTTATGGGTTGGTTGGGTAATTTGGCAAAAGCATCCAGGAGGGGGGAGGATATGGGGTGGAGAGTTGAGGGTCACACACCCTAGTGTGGGGAGGAGTGCAATATATTGTTTCAAGGTAGTTTAAAAGTAATTACATGTAGTACCATTGTTAATACATTACAGTCATTTACAGATATATGCAACTAAGTCAACCATCATTGTCAACTTAATGCCAAGAGTATCAAGACTTGAAAGTGGGTGTAACACAAACCAAAGTAGGTGTAAGCTTAGAACCCTGTCACCAATCATGTTAAGGTTTCCCTGAACTGCATATATCTGTTCATCAAATGTCTAAGCTTAATTCTAAATAAATTTGAACATAAAATAAATTATCAGCAAGGCTTGAAATAATTGGTGGGACAAGGACAATGACCGGCACCAAACTTACTTTGACCTACACTCTTTGAAATCCATAGAACATTTTGACCGATGCAATATTCTGCTCAGTTTTTGAATCTGAGTTTAAAAAACACTGGTAATTCGGTATAAACTTAAATTCCATTGCGAATTAACAAGTCATTTCCTCATTTAGTAGTCACCATATGTCAATTTACAATGTGTAAAGCAATATGTTGAAAATGACCTGCACCAAATTAAAATGACCTGTACCAACTACTTAGGGCAGGACATTTTGACCTGAACTGGAAAAAATATATATATTTCGAGCCTTGATTATTAGTTTTTTCAATAAAATAATAGCTTTACTTTTGGAATTGTTTTAAATATCCATACATACATACTTGTCATTTTAAATACTTTCATTGGTTGAGTTACGGGTCAAAGATGGGGTGAGGTGAAGGGACTGGGAGTTAATAGTAAAAAGAAGGGAAATGTTAATTAAGCACATACACGTTCGTACTCTGGTAATTGGTAAAAGACATTGAAGGATGTACATGCAACAGACAGACAAAAATTGCTATCCTCAGTGGCCCACTCACTCCAATTTGTTGGGCACTTTCTTCAATAAGTCTTGAATGAATGAATAAATAAATGAATGAATGAACTGTTCACTCAACAAATATGACAAGTTACATCAGTAATAAATACAAAGTGATATTGCTGTTTCGTTTATATCATTTTTAATAGGATAGAACATTATTAAATGAGATATTAATATTAACAGTATAGTGGTAAGAAAAAAAATTGTTGAAGGGAGATGCTAGAAATGTAAACTTATACCCCCCCCCCCCCTCGAGGATTATATTTAAATTGCTTTACAGTACACGTATTTGTCCCGATTTCATCTTTTATCACTTAAGATGTGTAGTATCGCATCCATTTATGTCAGATATGGGGAAAGAATGCTGGAAAAAAGAAATTTGTACATATATACTGCGGCCTCTAGCTCTATACTTCCGCGCTTGCACTCGTGCCATATCGATTAACCCATTCACACGTGTCGTTCTGTGTTTATTACACACCTTTCCGTCTGTTAAAACAATTACTAGAAGGAAACTGAGCAATTCATTTGACGACTATCACCAAAAGTACACATTTTATCGACAACCAAATTTGCGAGGGGAACCGGTGTTACTATACTCGCCCAAAAAAGAAAGTGTGCATTGCAGAAATTGATCAAATTCCAAACAAATAATTTCGTAGGTGTAAAGAGTGTTAACCTGTTCATGAATCAGTTATATTGAACACAAAAACAGCTTTCCCCGTTAAAATTGCATTAACGTTAAATGACGGGCTGCACGTTTGTGAAAAGGCATGTTTTGCACGTGGAGAGTCTGAAAATTCATGCAGCAGTGTGAATCCTTGGGTATTTAAACACTAAAGGCCTTCCTATCGTTCACATTCACACTTGCGCTGCTGTTAAAAAGACTCCATATTAGCATGCCAAGATTGACAATGAATCAACGTCTCTTTGCCCTGGGTATGATTAGAGCTGGCAGAACACACAGAGAGGTTGCCCAGCATTTGAACTGCCACCGTAACACTGTAGACAGGCTAGTCCATCGACATGCACAACATGATGACGTTCTAGACCGACCCCGCTCCGGGAGACCCCGAGTTACCACCCCTGCACAAGATCGGTATATCCGTGTCGTCCATCTCCGGAACCGGTAACAAACGGCAACGACGACAGCCAGGAACATCCCTAACCCGAGACGGATACATCCTCAAACAGTAATCAACCGGCTGAGAGAATACGGCTTACGTCCTCGAAGACCTGCAATTCGTCCGATTTTGACGTTACGTCATCGTCGTGCTCGACTGCAGTGGTGTAGACAACATCTCAGGCATCCTTTACACTGGTGGCGACGTGTTTTATTCACAGATGAATGTCGTTTCCATCTTTCATCATCAGATGGCCGCCAGAGAGTGTACAGACGTCGAAACGAACGCAGATCCATGTGTAGTGGAGCGAAACCGTTATGGGGGAGGGTCTCTCATGGTGTGGGGTGGTATCACTGCCCGTAACAGAACTGAGCTGGTCATTATTGATGGCAATCTAAATGCAGCCAGATATCGTGATGAAGTGCTTACACCTGTTGTTGTCCCATTTCTGCAACGTCACGGCCCCGGCGTCATTCTACAGCAGGACAACGCCCGACCCCACGTAGCTCGTGTTGTTCAACAGTATCTGCAGCAACAACAAGTGGATGTTCTTCCCTGGCCCGCAAATTCGCCCGATATCTCACCCATTGAGCACGTATGGGGCGAAATGAAACGTCAGCTACGCCGGCTTCCCCATGCACCGTCAACGCTTGTGGAACTCCAAAGACAGCTTATCAGAATATGGAACAACATCCCACAACACTTCCATGCTAACTTGTTCGCTTCCATGAGGCGCAGATGCACAGCAGTAGTCGATGCAGACGGAGGTCATACCAGATATTGAGTGTGTCACTTTTGTGTTTGACCCTTAGTGTCTTTGACTCTCCATGGCACCAAGAGTATTCGTCGTAGCATAATGAAATTTCTCGTGTTGATCACAAATTGATTCATCTGTGATTGAATAAAATTTCCATGAATGAAAATGATATATATTTTTTTTAGTGTTATTTTTTAGCATGCACACTTTCTTTTTTGGGAGAGTATATTTTGTTCCCTGAGTTCCAATGTTTTCTTTGTGCCAACTGGCACACAGAACACATTGGAACTCCGGGGATGATTTTCAGCTATCGCTAGCGATTCAAATTGTAAATAGCTTTGCCCAATTTGTAGAAAATTCCAGTGGAATTTTGCTTCTATTTAAAAGTAGCCCGTCAACGATTTTCGTTCCGCACAAATGAGCAGAACAGATTTTCATTTTCCGCATGGTTTAGTGTTGCTATACATGGAGATTACATAGAACAGACGTGTAATAAATACATATATGTTTGTTTTCTTATTATTTCTTATAAGGATGTGTTTTGTCTATTGGTATATGTACTGAATAAATTTGATTGTCTTGACACTGTTGATTTCTTGTTTTCTTGAAAACATGACATTATCATGCCCAACTGTACTCGTTTAACATTTCCACTTTGCATAATTTTTTGAACACATAAATATTGTTGCAACGTTTTAGTTCGTGATGAAATGAATTCCATTATCCATAACTTAACGCCTACAATACTAGTGCAGAGCGATTTTTTATTTGAACTGTTTTATAAGTCTGCTGCAAATCGAGAGGTCCTCTGACCATATTCCATCTGCGGCAACTGCATTGTGTCCTTGAGCAAGACACCTCACCCCAATTGCCCACACTGGGGCACGGTGGCGTTGTTTGCTAAGGCTGTACTGCACGTCGATAGTGCACTTGTCTTTAACCAATGCTAATCCTGCTTGTGTGGAGTTTGTATGTTGGGGAGCCTGACAGTTGCTTGGTGGTTCTCTCCGGGTACTCAGGCTTTCTCCACCCGTAAAACTATTTGACACGCGGGGACCCTGGCTGTCGAAAGTGTCGATAAATCCCAATAAATATTTTATAAGTTTTCTGTTATTTATCATGGGACAAAATGTACCGTACTGATCATCCCACTCAGGATAATTTACTTGGGATGAATAATCCTGGGGCAAACTGGACTTGGGACGAGTCGTCCCAGAAGGATTGGTTGGACAAGTAAAATAATATAAATTAGTCACTTACTCACAAAACTTGTTTTGTAATAAATTATTGGGGGACAGTCCTTGACTGGAATTCACCAATGTATTGTTACAAATAAAACTGCGACACAAGAGCTAACTCAGAAACTGTAACAGTTGTTACAAATAATGTGACCCAAACATACCTCTAGTCACATTTAAAATATGTCTAAAAATGAGATATTAGACAGATAATTTTATACCACAAAGTAAATTATGAGAAAAACCCCCATACTCAAAAAGCACTTGTCACTGAGGAATGTCCAAGTGGGTCGCTTATTTTCATGTATGTGTGTTTCAGTAACTTGAGTAAGGGCATATCGGACTCAAGTTGTTACCGGTAATTAGCCTTTCTTTCACGCAACATTATTTTGTAATGCCCCGTGAAAATGATTCGTGCTTTGCACCAAACGCGTCTGTAATAAAAACAGAGTGGAGGTGAAGTAGAGAATATCCGAAGGTAAAAAGGTCTTTGCGTTCCCCTTTTTGCATATCCGGCCGGCATTCAGCATTTTGACGATAGCTTCTACTCGACACATTGCTTTTCAAAGCTTTTATTCTTCTTTCGTGTAAATTGTTTTCTTTTGGAAACATGTAAACACCTATAACATTCCCACACAATGGGACACAACAATGGGGTGGCATTATTGAGTGGACAGTCGTTTTATCAATATTTTGAACACTGATCTTTCCGCTAGTGTGTGTGCGTTGTTAAGAGTAAACAAAAATGCAATCTGTGTTTCTAACCAGTAGTACTCTCGCGCCATCGATCGGTAGTTTGTAATCGCGGTGCTTCCCATTCAAGACGCAATTACAAGTAAGGATTTATTTTTTTGTTTACATGCTTAAAATTGAAATGAATTATCTGTATGATTGTGGAGTGGGTGTGTTAAGTTGTACGAAGTGCGTAGCTCATCCCATATTCATACTCCGATAAAGCGACAGATAATCCATTTCAATTCTTATAATTTAATTTAGCGTGGTTGTTTGTATTAATATGTAGCGTAAGACGACCGAAGTCTCTGTCATCATCGCAGCCCCGCGGTTCCGAATACTTAAGAGGAGAACTAGTGTGAGCAAACCTTATGAATACTAAGTTGTAAATTAATTTATCTATATTATAATGAATGTAGCCTTGCTAAGTTTTAGCACAGAGTTCCATTTCAGTGGTCAGTAACGAATAGTTGTTTTGTTGTAACTGGTGCCTGGAATTTAATACCTCAACAGGATATATGCAGTTTAATTGCAAGCGTTGGAAACACCCACAACTGTTTTGACAAATGGGCGGGTACAATGTAAAAATATTTATACGATAGGAATATTATTCTCGACCAATCATATGCAAGCAAATTGGATCATTAACCCTTTGAATTCAAGAGGCCTCTTTTTTCGTCCAGGAACATCATGCGTAATAATTTTATTAAATAGGATGGATGCTAAGTGCATGTGTGTGGTAGACCAATCAATATTTTCAACGTGCAGCCCCAATTGGTCTACCCCCAAATAATGCATATGGACTCTTCCAGTTGCTGCCATTGAACTAAAATGAAAGTGTTTAAAAGGGTTAAAGAAAATTAAGTTATATGTAAATAAATTGTTTTTTTGTAAATCCTTGTCCATATTCTCCTAATGCTTAACTCTCTGCACACGAATATAAAAAAACACAAAAAATTCCCATAATGATACTAGGAATTGAACCAATTCAATTTTTTCCGTTGAATTTCGAGTTTAATTATCATAAAAATTTACTTCTTCAAATTTTAATATTTTGCCATCAGAGGGCAGATGTATTAGTCAGTGACACCTACAGGGACGGAACAGGTCCAAATAAAACGTGGATGGCTGGAGTTGCGAGATATTCGACACCTTCTGGGTTCAGACTGCAGTCTAAGAGTGCCGGCGCTGTATCCCGATGTCTGTTTGTGTTTAGTGTTTAATGACACTTTTAACAGTCAGGGTCACATCGTAACGGAAAGTCTTACGGAGGTCGAAGCCGGAATCTACCTAGAGACCCACCGAGTTGCAGTGAGCAACTGTTAGACTCTCCAACATACTCCAACAGAGTTAGCCCTTTACCCAACGTAACGGCCAAAACCGGCCAGCGCTATTCTCAAAAATCGCCAATTAATTTTCAAAATATTTTCATTTTTTGTCTCAAAAACATAGGTTATGACCCCTCGTTGGAACGAGCTCGTCGAGCTCGTTCCAACGAGGGGTCATAACCTATGTTTTTGAGACAAAAAATGAAAAAAATTAGTTATTCAAGAATTTTTTTTTGCAAGTGTCGTCTGCTTTTCATGTTAGGTAAAGGGTTAACTGCGGTTGAAGGAAAATGCAAAAATCGGCGTGCAGTACGCCTAAGTACACAGCGCGACATTGCCCCCACGTGGCCAATCGGGAGTAAGTGTCTTACTCACTTACAATAAAGTGCCCCCCCCCCCCCCCCCCCCCCCCCACTGCCATGACAAACTTATTTCCCCAAATTAGATAGATCGCAAAACAAGTCTAAGATAAGCGTGGCATTCAACGCAGTTCCAGACTCGTAGATGGGTTATCATGTCAAAAATCTTGGATAAATCTAAACAGCTAAAATATTTTTTTATTGGGGTTTAACGACACTTCCAACATCAAGGGTCACCTCGTGTCTATCTGTTCTACGGGTGGAGGAAGCCGGCGTACCCGGTGACAACCACCGAGTAGCGGCGAACAACTGTCAGACACCGCAACGTACTAACTCCGCATAATCAGGGTTAGCAGTTGTTGAAGTGCACCGCGAAGGTACAGCACGCCTAGCACACAGTGCCATCGTGCTCCCATATAGGCAATTGGGGATTAAGAGCCTTGCCCAAGGACACAACGCAGTTACCCCAGACGGGGATAGAACCGTGGACGTTTCGGTTTGAAGTCCAATGCCGTAACCACTGAACCACTGTGCTCTCAGCTAAAAGAAATCAACTCATGTTCTAGAAATTCATTTCTGTACATTTTTCCATTGTGTTGTGTCTAGATGCTAGACTTTCAGATTGTGTGTGATGTTCAAAAATATAAACTCGTGTTCAACATGGTTAGAAACGGGGAAAAGGAGAGAAGGGAGTTTTTATTTACTAGTATTTTTTCTTTTGTTTTCCGGTTTTTGCGGAAAAACCGAACCGCAAGACCCAGCAAAAACCGGGCGAAACGGTATTACTATGTTTGTGCATAAACTGCTTAAACTATCCCACTGGGAACTGGACTAGTGGCGTCTATGGACCCTCGTCACACAGTGTATCCGGCAAAGGGGCGATCACGTCGTGTTCTCATTGTCACATTTCCACCCTTATTGACTCATCCACCGGACGAGTCAATGAAGGAGAAAATGCGACAATGAGAATTATTGTTTCTTGCGTTTCAGTGTATAACAAGAAACTTTTGTCTTAACGTTTTGGAGTACGAAGATTTTGATAGGGTTAATCGTCAGCAGGCCTGAAAATAAGCAGTCTGACATTTGCAAAACGAGGTCCCCAGAGGGTGAATTTGATAATTCTATCCAATACAGTGGGCCAATTTATCCTCTGGGTATCTTTTTCTGTTTAGTTTTGAGACCCTGATTCAGATTGAGGTTCACAGAGGATATATTTAGTGATGCTACCCTGCTATGCATCACTAAATTCACCCTATGTGGACCTCATTTTGTAGATGACAGTCTGCTTATTTTCTGGCTTGATCGTCAGAGGGAGTCACGTGTTTACGAGGATCTTGCGATTGTTTTGTTAGTGAAACTAACTCTTTGCTGTTCGTCGACCACGTCGCATCAATCAACTTTTTTTTACCATAGATTTGTTATGTTTCATTTCAAATATTCAGGCAGATGAGACTGACATCTGCCCTGGAGAAATGTTGATAGCAGAACAGAATCGTCTCTGTTAAGTCATCCAGAGCACGTTTCGAGAGTTTTTGTCATACAAAAGTTTTATCTCTGGTTTTTCATGTACGGCCAACATTTCTGAGAATGGTAACGTAACATCGCAGCAAGGCATAATCGGTGTGGGGCACGACAGCGCTGGGACAATCGTCGGTGGAGCAACCTCATGTTTTCCGATGAATCGAGGTTCACTCTCGACTTCCACGACAGGCGAAACAGAGTGTGGTGGCGGCGGAACGAACGAACGATACCATGACGTAACCGTTAGGCAGCACGATCGTTTTGGTGGTGGATCGGGTTGGTGTGGGGAGGCATAACCATGATAAGCAGAACAGCATTACATGTCATCCAAGGGCGTGTCACAGGGCAGTACTACCGTGACAACATGTTAGCAGCTCATGCGGTGGCATTTGCGCGCCGCCATGCCCGTCGATTCATTTTCCAAGATGACAATGCAAGAGCACACAGGGTCCGTGTCGCTACAAAGTTCCTCCAGCTCAGTGCGTGGAATGTGTGCTTGTCAGACATCCAACTATCACTGAAATCATTCACAAGATGTCACAGTGCAATGCTCCAACTGTCTTTTTGATGAAGATATAAATATATTTCTTCATATATCTCACTTTTATCAAATATCCCCTACTTTTTATTAATATACATGTATATACACACGTTCATATATATTTTTACACACGATGTCTCACATGTGCATGTCAAAGGTGATAGATAAGTATATGACGCACCCCGAAAACCGATTTGTCATTTAAACAGACCAGCAATAATTCAAGCGCTGCTAAATTAAGCTTGAAGTTTAATGTCCATTATTGCGCATTTGTTGAACGCCCCATAGGCTATCTGATAAAGATTGAAATAGCGAGAGAGACCAGTGTTCTCCAACTGTCTGTGTAATTATGGCCAGTTAATGGATAATTGTGGTGAACGCAGTACATAGCGCATGTTCTGGACACACGCCCATATTACGCATCTAGCCTGCCACGAATGTCAGGAAATATCGAAATTCGAGTCTTTCAAAGGAACTTTAAAGCGAGTATTAAATTATGATAGATCTGAGCGGCCAAGTTCAAGAGAAGCGATTTAACTGAGAATTAAGGTTCTGGCTATTGAAATAAAAATCGGGGGGGGGGGCTCGAAAAATTGATTCCAGTCTGAAGGTGTGTTAGGCTGTGGGGCGTTGCGAATAGATGGGAATGCCCCTTACTACAGGTTAGAGTAGAATAGAGTAATGTAGGGGGGGGGGGGGGCACAGAGCTCAAATTTAGAATAGGAGCAGTCGCGGGCCAATTCGGTGGTCATATATGAGAATAGGATCAGAAACACGAAGTACGAGCTCAGGGAGCTATTTGCATTTAGGTAAACGGCATTTCCTGTTTTAGAAGGCAAGCTGAGAATTAATGTTCTGGCTATCGAAATAAAAATCGGGAGGTTTCTCGAAAAATTCATTCCAGTCTGAAGGTGTGTAAGGCTGTGGGGCGTTGCGAATAGATGGGAATGTCCCATACTACAGGTTAGGGTAGAGTAGAGTAGAGTAATGTGGGGGGGGGGGGGGAGGGGGGCACAGAGCTTAAATTTAAAATAGGAGCAGTCGCGGGCCAAGTCGGTGGTCATATATGAGAATAGGATCAGAAACACGAAGTACGAGCTCAGGGACCTATTTGCATTTTAGGTAAACGGCATTACCTGTTTTAGGAGGCAAGCCATACGTAGGCAGAGTAGGCTTTTCCTGTATGAACATTATTCTGAAACAAACGTAAGGGAGAGTTTAACCCCATTAGTCGCGACTGCTTGTGTGAAAAGCGTCAAGTAAAGTGACAATAAGCTAGTAGCCGTGCGACGGCAGTGGTCGAGTGACATTCCATCATTTGTTAGAGCAAAGGCTTCCGGACAAAGTGACAATATGTTAGTGGCCGCGCGACGATCGTGAAGGGGTGAAGTGAAGAGGCGACCAAGGAACAAATACCAGCGAAAAGGAGGAAAAACCAGCGACTACAGAGAATGCGGGCCCGCAAGTGACTGAAAAACTGTGTGGGTAGGGGGTGATTGACGTTTTGTTTTTCATATTCATTGGATTCCACGAAAGTCACAAATTACAATATTTATTTATATGTATATGTATTAAAGTTGTTGTTTTCAGTGAACCCCTGTTGATTTATGCTTTTCGAGGAAAAGTTATTAACCCCTTCAGGATAAGAACCACCCCAACAAAAGCGAAAGGGGCGGGTTCGTTACGGCGAGACATACGTTCACGCACAGATTCAGGCGACACTCCTTGAGTTTTGGCTGAATACGCGGCGTGAATCTATTTCTTCCAGCAGCGACAAAGCCCCGGTTTCCGACAGTGCACAGTATACATAGTTAAACATGAGCGGACACATTCATACATAAGTGTATGCGTGCATTCTTACATATGAATGTGTACCCGGTCGTCGAGGTTTTATGTGAACATTACTGTCTATTGAATCTGGGCGGTACTTTTAAGATATTCGTGGACTTTCTGAATAATGATAGTCTTCGACTCAACAGTGTTTGAGTGATTACCGGGGAGCGCGGTGGCTCAGTGGTAGACTGTTGGACTTCTATGCTCGAGGTCCCGAGTTCGAACCCCGTCTAGGACGACCCGCGTTGTGTCCTTGGGCAAGGCACTTTATCCCGGTTGCCTACATGGGGACACGATGACGCCGTGTACTAAAGCGTACTGCACGTCGATGGTGCACATGTCTTCAACCGCTGTAACCCTGCTTGAGTGGAGCTTGAACAGAGCTAGAATGTTGAGGAGCTGACGGTTGCTCGTCGATGCTCGATGGTTCTCTCCGGGTACTTCGGCTTCCTCCACCCGTAATACTGTCAAGGTCACGATTAGCCATTGTGCATAATTATGTGACCTTAAACACCAATAAATAAATAAATTGAGCAATTACCAACATCAATTGTTCCACATCTACCCCGGTATTGAGGATATTACCTAGTATGGCTATGCGTAATGCATTATAAAGTGGACAATAAAGAAGGAAATGTACGACATCTTCATATATATAGTCACAAGAGCATTGTGGGTTATTACTTATAAATCTTTCAAACTTATGAGCATTAACCCTTTTACTGCCACGCCCACTTTATCCATATATGGGGGATTTCTGTGTACGCCTGTATGCGAGGAAGATTAATAAAATTTACGACATTCTCGAAACTCTATCATCTGATTAATTGTTGGAGAGGGCTCTCCGACATCTTTCCAACAATTAATCAGATGGTATAGGTTTGATCTGCGCATACCAGAACGTACAGATAATGGTGTCGTCTACTTTCGCCTACAGTGCACTTTCGCCTACAAAATTATCAAGTAAAAGTGTAGGCGAAAGTGCACTAATTAAGGTATAGGGATTAGTAGCTAATTACCTGCTCTACCCACAATAAATGGACTGACCGACCATTCATTCCCAGCATTTTTCTTTTTTTTTATGTTATGTGTTTGTTTTTTTCTTATGTTATGTGTTTGTACAGAACGTGAGTGCAAGGTGGTTCAAACCCTTCCAACATCACTTTCAGAAGTGTACCTACCTGATAGATGGTGTGTAACACTGGATGAGCAACGATTCTTGTGCATCAATGATGGCGATGATGAAAGGATTTTGTGCTTTGCTACAGATGACTGCCTCAAAATTATGCAGCAAGTGTCAGAGTTATATATGGATGGTACGTTCTATTCTTGTCCCCCATTGTGGGATCAACTGCATGTTATCCATGGACTTGTGGGAACTAAAATGTCCCAGCTCGCATTCTGCCTTCTTCCTAACAGACAATGTGGGACATATGTGCCTTTGTTTACATAACTTGAAGCTGTGGTGCAGGAGGTGACGAGTCGTGAGTTACTTCCTGAGGTCATTCAAACTGATTTTGAAATGGCAGCAATAAGAGCAGTACAAGAGACATTTCCCAAATGTGACACACGAGGCTGCTTTTTTCACTGCACACAGTCTATATGGAAAAAGGTTCAGAAGTTGGAAATGGTTAACCAACCAGTACCGGGACAACGAGGAAGTGCATAAATGGGTGCGCCGTGCAGCTGCACTGCCACTGTTACCAGTTCAACAAGTTCAAGATGTGTGGATTGAAGTGATGGATGAGTCACCAGATGTAGTGCAGGCAACGGCATTCAATGACTATATGGTGCAGAATTGGGTTGATGAGGAGGCTCGTTGTCCTCCGGCAGTTTGGAACCACCACAGTAACATTGGTCCTAGAACTAATAACAATCTTGAGGGATGACACTGCCACCTAAATAAGACTGTCCAACGTGCTCACCCCAACATATTTGCCTTTGTGAATGTAATACAAAAACTTGAGAAAACACAGAGAAACAAACTCAGCCAGTATATGCACGGTGCACGCCCTCCTCCACGAAAACGGCAATACCGTGAACTTGACCGGAGACTTCAAAGACTCAAAGATCAGTTATTTTTTGGGGCAAAAGTCACCTGTGCAGTTTCGTGATGCAGCTGGCCACCTGGTAAAATTGGGATGTTAACTTAATGGATTCTTGTAAGAACAAGTTTAGAACATCATATACAATGTGGATTTGTTATTTGTCAATAAAACCTTGCAAATATGAATATTATTGGAACCGGCTCTGTGAGCCGGTTCCAATAATGCTCATATTTGTATGTTTTTATTGAAACTAGAGAGAGGGAGAGAGAGAGAGAAGGAGAGAGAGAGAGGGAGAGAGAGAGAGAGGGGGGATAAAGTGTATCGATATTTGTCCTATGAATATGAATCTTACTGGAACCTCTCTCTCTCTCTCTCTCTCTCTCTCTCTCTCTCTCTCTCTCTCTCTCAATCACCAAACGGTCAGTCGATTTTATTGTGGGTAGAGCAGGTAATTAGCTACTAATCCCTATATCTTAGTTAGTGCACTTTCGCCTACACTTTTACCTGATAATTTTTGTAGGCGAATGTGCATTGTAGGCGAAAGTACACTGAACCCAGATAATCATCATAAAATAGGTGACAATAGTCCCTTTCGACAGCGTAAGTGTTAAAATCACTGCATCGTAATCGCAGTCTAAAATGCTGGATTTGAGAATCTTTGTCATTTGAATCCTCTTGGGAACGTTTCTTTTCACGCGGGTGGGACGTGATATAAGATAAAGTCCAGGACGGAAGATTACTGTAAAAGCACACTTTCTCCCGTAAAAATATTTAAAGCTTTTGAAACTTTTTACAATTTTAAACTGAAAATGAAAACTGCTTATGTTTCCTACGACCCTCTAAAAAAATGTAAATATACATAAGCAGAGGGATAAGCGAATCACATATTTTTTTTCGAATTGAATCTCGAATTGAATCGTGTCTCTGATATCGATATCGAATCTCGAATCGAATCTTAAAAGACAAGTTATTTCATATTGCACCAAACGGAAGTTACGGGACACTGTGATGACCCCAACAAGACTGAGTGAACACCTTAAACACCAATAAATAAATATTCTCTGTAGCACCGTCGCTGAAACAGCTAGGCCGATTATCCATAGTTTTAGTTGTTGAAGGCTTAACTTGTTACTATTCACGTTCTTAAGAACGTGAATAGTAACACATTAAGCCTTCAAAAACTAAAACTATGGATAATGTTCGGGCAAAATTCACTACTTACCTAACAATTAAACATTGTCAATTACTCAATTAAATAGGAATTGAGCCTACATGAATGAATTGTCTGATGACAATTTTATCCAATTTCTTGAGACTGATTCGGGATCGATCTCGAAGCGGACGTATGGTATCGATATCGAATCGAACCTCGCAGGGCCCTACATAAGCACCCCTCTCCGTACTGAATGCCTTATTCCTCTCAACACAAATGTCAAAAAATCAAATGTTCAAACTAAAAATATTTCCGTCATTACGCTTAATTCCCATTCATCGATTTTAGAATACTTCGAATTCTCCAAATATGATTCAGTCAGTGTGTGTGGTGGTGGTGGTGGGAGGGGGGGGGAGGGGGTGCATTTTCTGTATAAGAAAAGTATAGCAGAAGAGAAGCAAACGAAGAATTGAACAACAAATCAGGAAGAACATCCCCCAGCACTTTGAGAGCGTAGAGGGGAGCTAGGGACTGTGCCACCAAATTTTTTGCTGGCCACTCAAGAAACAGAGCCCCAAAATAGTTTTAACCCTTTACACAACGAATCGCCCGCATCCACCCGCGTAATATGCAACTTCAGCAGCTGAAAAAGTATTATTTTTCGAAATATTTCAACAAAACCATATCATATGACCCCTCTTTGGAACGAGCTCGTCGAGCTCGTTCCAAAGAGGGGTCACATGATATGGTTTTGTTGAAATTTTTGGAAAAAATTTAAAAAATGATATTTAAAATAATAAATTTTGAAATCATCTGCGTTGGGTAAAGGGTTAAATATTGGCCTACACAAGCTACAAAGACCTCCGATTCTCTCTTAGAACACTGCATTTTGAAAGAGAAAATCTTGGAAGGGCCCCTGAACATCCTAAATGACCTTCCGCATACCATGCTGCCACCCGCCGCACAAAGGCCACTATAGAATACTTGTTACACTCCAGACAAAAGCAAAAACTTATTCGCGCAACTGTTTTCAATACATCACAGCAAGATACAGATCAAACAGCTGATGGGTGTATTATTTTTAGAACGTTCGAATGCAAAAAATATACTCAAGCTGAAGATTCGTTCATTTTAAACAAATTGACGCTTAATTAACCATCGGCACTTGGCACTCCCCATTAATATCGTCATGTATTTTTAATACTCAATACATTTGTTGCAGCTAAATTTGTATTTTGTTTGTACCTTCGCTATTATACGTTTGTTGAATGATACATTCCCGGTTTACATGCCGCACATTTTTCCTTATGTAAATCAATGAAGTCAGTTGAGTGGAGTTCGATGTTCACAATAAAAATTTTACTTTCTCTGTTCTAAATGGGGAGTATGTAGGCACCTGCGAATATTCGATTGTTCGAGTCGAAGTCCAGTCGCTCAACAAATTCGAGTCGGATTCGAGTCGAAAATAAAACGAATATAAAAATCGAATATGAAAAAAAGCATTAGAAAATGCCTCGGTACCCGTACATTCGTACATTTAATACTGACTAAATTGTCAAAACAATGCGCGGAATTGAGCGCGAAGCGCAAGCACTCATTGTCATCATGGAAGTTACAATATATTATCAATGTCATTTGGAATCGCGGCACGCGTGATTGCACATGACATCGGTAATACATTGATATTTTACTGTGGATATAGACAGAACGCGATGTGTATTTGAATGGTGGGTAGGCTCGAGCGAAATATGATTACGCCATTCCAACGAGTTATACAAAACATCCACCGATTCAAACACACATCGCGTACTGTGTTTATTACACGAACAATGCATTAAAATTCATTTAAATAAACAAATTTCAGTTTCGATGTTTAAATCCAAAGGTGAAGAGTCTGTTTGCTTTGACTGAAGCTGTACTGATCAAAATGATCGATAAAAAAATCAAAACAACCTTTTCAGAACCAGTGTTTGTTGAAATTCGTATCGCTGTTTCTGTTCGGCTGGTGCCCATTCGCGCCTTACCATTTGGTGGCTATTACTGTTAGTAAAAATATACGTACAAATTTGTACAGATTTGCAAAACAACTGGGAGAACCATTTTTAAAAGAAGTTCGAAGCATATCAAGATGTATGAAGAATTATAAAAATAAAGTTGACCAATTCAGATATAACGGATCCACAAAACGTGACGGCCACGGCACTGGGTTAATGTTCTGGTTGGAAATGATTGGGTTTTTTTTAAAAATATTATCTCATTTTTGGTTAACTAATTTTTTGTGAACCGACTTTATTTTGCTTTGGACGTTTTCATTTTCACACCATGCGACAGACTGTCGATAATTGTATAACGAAATTTGGAAACTTTTCGAAGCGCAACTAATGACTCGATGGAAAAGGAACTGTACTACTCAAACATTGTGAAATGTGCTTGTGACATATTTGCGATATTTTTTGTGGATATGATTGAGGAATGTATTGAGATGGTCCTCAGTGTTTTTATTAGCTCTCTTGACAGGCGGACTTTTCGTGGCAGTCATGGAAAGCATGTACCCCTTGATTTTCATGATGTTTTCGTGTACTGTCTACATGTACATGATATGTGTAGGGTATTCAATCTTCATTTCAACACAAACCCTTGTGATTTAATGATTGAATATGGCAAATGCAAATGTAAGAAGACATTTGTCTAAAACAGAAATGTGGTGGGCTGTGGGGATGGTGGAGCAAGGGGCTACCCATCGTCAGGTTGGTTAGGCCCTTGGTGTGCACCATACGGTGATCATCGGAGCCTGGGCAAGATTTCTGCAGTATGGCACACCAGTACGACGGCATGGTGGTGGCAGAGACAGGGCAGCATCAGCTGAAGACCCATTCAGACCCATAGGAACCGTTTTGCCACAGCAACCCAGGTTCGCAATGACCTTCAGACTGCATCCGGGGTAAACGTTTCGACGCAGACGATCCGGCCAAGGTTGCACGAATGTGGTCTCCGACAGAGAACACAATGTATTCGCATTCCGCTGTCCCAGAACCACTGCCAGGCACGATATGAATGGGCCATGGACCACGTTGGATGGACCAGAGAAGATTGGCGACCACCTGTCTTTTTTACAGATGAGTCAAGGTACCGCCTAGACCACACAGATAGGCGTTCTATGGTATGGGGAAGACCAGGAGAGCGATTCCATGCAGCCAACATTGCTGAGCATGACCGATATGGTGGAGGGTCAATCATGGTCAGGGACGGCATCAGCAGGGATGTACGTACAGAGCTCTGTGTCCTTGAACGTGGTACATTGGCTGCGCAGCGGTATACTGACGAGATCCTGGATGCCCACGTCAGATTGTATGCAGGTGCAGTGGGTGATAGATTCATTCTGATGGACGATAATGCCCGTCCTCATGTTGCCCATGCTGTCGGGGAGTACCGACAGAGGGAGGGGATTGAGCGTATGTACTGGCCAGCAAGACCCCCCCCCCCCGACCTCAATCCAATTGAACATGTCTGGAATGAGTTGCAGCTTGCAATTTCAGCCCGTCCAGTCCAGCCAAGAAGTGTCTAAGACCTTGGACCCATGCTGGTCCAAGGATGGAACAACATCCCACAAAGGACCACCAGGTACCTGACTGGGAGCATGAGAAGGCGTTGTCAAGCTGTAATTAACAGTAATCATACTCGATATTAAACCTTTACCAGTTAGCTCTGCCAACTTTTTGGCAAATTGAAAGATTTCCTCTTTTACCAATAATATCCATTTCCCATGGTTATCGTATTCAAAAGCTAAAAAATAATGTCAAACGCAAATAAAATCTTAATTTCTGTACTTAAATCATTAAAGATATAAATAAATAAAATATATATATATTTTTCATTACAATATTTCAACTAAAGCGTAAAACGGGTAGTTGGATATACTTGGTGCTCAGCATACTTTGAATAGTACAGTGTGAACGGTGCTGGGAAAAACGTTCCGGCTTGTACATCACACATTGAATACAGAATCATTTATGTTATAGCGGCTGTTCCGTAAAATACAAGGGTTTAAAGTTGAATGGATGCGTAATAAAAAGCTACGGATACATGCGGGTGTAATACATGTAAGAGACTTCGTACAAAACCCAAGCGACAGGGACTACACCTCACCTCTGGTACACTTGCATCACTTCAGTAAGAAGCATCCATCGTTTCATGATAAGGCAAGATCGGACGATGCCAAGCTTAAAGTCAGGAAGGGAGCAAAGCAATCACAGGCACATACAGATTATTTGTCTCCTATTCAACTATGCGTTCAAGCGTGCTGCATTGTTAACGTAAGAACTGTTGAATGTTTGCATGAATATGTGGATAAATCATCAGTAAAATGCCAAAACAATCATAGTGTGGCTATTTTAAACTGGAGATATCGCGTACGAAACTGTTCTTGGGCACCTGATTTCGGCTTATAAAGTTCGAATTCGATGTTCGATCGACTCGAACATTTTTTTGGCAAGTTCGAGTCGAAAGTCGAGTCGGAAAAAAAATCTATATTCGCAGGGCCCTAGAAGTATAGGTGTAAATGGTTGGCAAACCAGGACTTAATACTTGTGTTACGGTCATGATTTTGTCATATTTACTGATAGTGATTTTAACTGTTTGAGTGCTAGAAGCCATTATCAGGCTTTGAAAAAAAATGAGGGTGCCAGAGCAAAAGCCAATATTTTCCGTGCTCATGTTTAATATTCAGTGAAACGCAAATAATATTTTGTTCATATAAATTTGTTTTATTAGAACTTATTGGAGAGTGCCAGTGGGCACTCTCCAATAATTTGTAATAAAACAAATTTTCAATAATAAATGCAGACCACCAAAAACAATCTAGCCCTCAACCAGTTAAAAGTACCTATAAATAAATACATAAATAGTTCTCAATCACGGACACACACTTTCTGCTAATTCCCAACAAGATTGCAAAGGCAACACTTAAAAATAACAGTTGTTTGTTCGTTTATTGGGTTCAACGACACATTTAACAACCAGAGTAACCTTGTATCGGACAGTTTTACGGGTGGAAGAAGTCGGCGTACCTGGAGTGAACCACCGAGCAGAGCTAAGCAACTATCAGACTCTCCGAACTGCTTACTTGATGTCGCAGGATTACAGGGATTAAGTGATGGAGGAAAATTTATGTTCTTATCAGTGCTCAGCCGACAGCCAGTGACTGACGTCTGAATCACAGTTCGAACGTAAACCTTGCCACCTTATCAATGCCCTATCCGCTTGGGACTCTTAGGATTCCTGAAGGTGCTTGTGGATTACAATGCCAAAGGGTGATCAACGATAATTCACTGAAAAGATTATTTATTTACATGTGCGAAGAAATGTAATATCAAACAAATTACTCACAAAATTATCCATAAGAAAACACTTATTACGCGGATAAAAGTTTATTCTTTAGGACCCTCGACGTCTCCCACAGCTAGCTGTGTCCGCTGGATCGACCTCACATCATCTTCATCTTCTCACGGTTTGTGATAAATACAAAGTGTCTATTCACTTCTCGATGCTTCTTCCTCGCATGGTTAACTTCACCGTCAGTCGGGCTTAACACATATAATGTTCTGCTTGTGTGACTCTCTCAGCGTTCTCATAGTTCAACCACAATTCAATCGGCGTCTACCACAGTTCACGATCACTTTGCGCCTTGTCTGGCTCTTACGGGGTTAAGTTATTCTTCGCCTTCAGCTAAATACTTAACAAAGCTTACATAATAATATTCTGCAAAGTGTTCTCAACATCACCAATTCTCGCACCGCCTAAAACTATCTTATCTTGCGATCTACTCCAGCGCTTACTCAAGCTCTTAAGACGGACTCTAGACCTCAACGTTACAGCTTTTACGTCTTTGGCTACTATGCCACTACGGTTCGCAACCGTTAACAAACTACTTTCGGTTCCTTACAACCCTCTCTGGGTTACGATAATACGCGGACTTTCAATTTCGGTGCCTATGACCCTCGACGGCCAAGGCTAAATTCGGACCTTCTCCGAGTGCCCTCAGGCCAACTGCCTCTCAGAAGTCTGCTTCACTCTTTATACAGTCAGAACTCAAAGTTAAAACATATTAATTCTGATTTAACGAGTGCTTTGTAATTCGATATGGATGAGATATAAATGTGAATTTTGTTTGAGATGAAAACTTTCGACATTAGGAAGACACGATAGATGCGTAATATGGGTGTGTGTCCAGAACATGTGTGATGCACTGGTTCCAACAATTACAATTTAACTGGTCTTAATTACCCAGATAACGATACAGAAGAGAATATTGTCTCTCTTACTATTGATCTGTTATCAGATAGTCCATGTGCTTTCAACACATGCGCCATAATGGACATAAAATTTCATACTTCATGAGCAGAGTTTGACAAATCTGTTTTCAGGGTCTGTCATATACCTATCTTTACGTTTTACATTTAACCCAGGCAGAAATATTATCGAAAATATTTACACTTATAAACAAAAAAATCCCAACTTTTAGCTATCACCTTGACACTTGACACAAGCAGAGTCAGCATTGGTTGAATTCAAGGGCGCCATCGAAGTCCAGTACTCCTTAATACACAGCATCATCGTGGACCAACTACGGCAATCGGAATTAAGTATCTTGCCCAAGGACACGGTGCAGATGGTGGGTGGGGTGGGGTGGGGTGGGGTGGGGTGGGGGTGGGCGAGGACTGAACCGTCAACCTTTCGGTTTAAAGACCCCCCCCCCCCCCCCACACCTTAAAAAGAGTGAGACAAGTTGCAGGTGACTGCATTTTAGTCGTCTCACTTCTCTACAATTTGTGAATATTTTACCTTCTTGCAGTCATAAAATATTGCCAGCCTCCATTCAAGAAAATATTCTATTGACGACTCGTCTGTTTGTGCCACCAATCAAAAAACGGAATGTACAGTACAGTCGCCGTGGACTGGTCGTTATCCACGCGTGGGCGGTGATGTCCACGCATGCGTTTACCAGGAAATAAAAATCACCAGCAGCAAAATTTTAATTAATGAAACACCGGGTTGTATCGGGTGCATGATTAATACATTTTTTGATGATCATTCCTGTCATTAGTGTTTGTAATCTAATATCGCGTCAGAGGAAAAATTGTCCGCCCGTGGAAAGTGACCAGTCCACGGCGGCTGTACTATACTAGGACGGAATCAAAGTATTTTCGGAAGCGCAACCTCCTTGAACTCTTCTACTATATTCCGATCTCCAATACAGGAGACCTGATTACAGAAGACTAGTTTAACCCGTTTACCTAACATGAAAAGCAGACGACACTTGCAAACAAAATTCTTGAAGAACTAATTCTTTTAATTTTTTGTCTCAAAAACATCGGTTATGATCCCTCTTTGGAACGAGCTCGACGACAAAAAATGAAAAAAAATAATGAAAATTAATTGGCGATTTTTGGGGAATAGCGCTGCAGGTTTTGGCCGTTACGTTGGGTAAATGATTAAGAAGAGACACTTGATCAGCTTTTGAGAACATCTTACCGGTACGATTTCGAATCGAATCGAATTTTGAGGCTTCGCAGGGACCTAGAATCGCGACTCATTATTTTGGGGAATCACTGGTGCTTGGTAGCGTTTTCTTGTTGTATTGTACTTACCGTGCTTTTTTTAATCACGTCCATATCATTGACAACTAATCTGAAAAACAGTATCCAGCAAAGGCATGCCAAGAAGTATGAGACGAACAGGTTCTTGTGTATTGTCACGCGAGCACATTTCAGTTGCCTGAAATATAATAAAACGAAAATAATCAGATTGCAGTACAAAAATTATCCGAGGGGAATAGTTATAGTCCAGAGGTGACTAAATTCTGCAATAATGCCCTCAATCTGGTAGTTTGATACTAAGAGCAGACACCGAGGTAAAATCGTCCACGTCCACTGTTGGCGATTGGAGCTGGTGTGTATGTGTATGAGTGTGTGTGTGTGTGTATGCGTGGGTGGGGGGAGGGGGGTAGTGGTGGAGGGCCATGTTGATGTTGCACGTATTGATAAAACTATAATCATTTTACAAGGGGAAAAACTCTAAATGTATTTTAGATGCAACTGCGAACAAGCATTTGTAAAAAATTCAAGCTTGCTTTCGTCAATCGTCGAGGGTATTCTGAGAAAATGACGACCAACTACCTTAGGCTACACGATTAATATATATAACAGCGATTAAAAGGGGACAGAGAACTGGATCGCGACCTTTCTATTGATCTCTATACAACTGGACTGCAGGAACGCTCATTGGCCACATATACTAAAGTGTCTTAACCGTCCCCAACTTAGGTCGGGGAGGGGGCCCGAGGTTGCTTTTAATTAATAATAGTCAACAAACAAAAAAAAGAAGATTTTTCGAAGGTTTTCAATTTCCAAACGCTACGAAATCGCCGATCGGTTTTTAACCCTTTACCCAACGTAACGGCCAAAACTGCCCAGCGCCATTCACAAAAATCGTCAATTAATTTTCATAATTTGTTTAATTTTTTGTCTCAAAAACATAGGTTATGACCCTCTTTGGAACGAGCTCGTTGAGCTCGTTCCAAACAGGGTCATAACCTATGTTTTTGAGACAAAAAATGAAAAAAAAATTAGTTATTCAAGAATTTTGTTTGCAAGTGCCGTCTGCTTTTCATGTTAGGTAAAGGGTTAAGGTATTAAACTTTGATGTCTGTGAAAAATAAAATTAAGTGCAAATTCTTCGCAGAAATACAAATTGAATAGTAACAACATAATTATTATTTGCAAAGAAACCCCGAGTACCGAGAGTAGAAAGTTGATAGCGTGTAGCTAGTTTACGTGCAAGGTAAACACCATTTAGTGAGAACAGTTACGCTGTGAGTACAATCACAGCGTAACAGCTTTCACGTCATCAAACGTCTTCGATAGAACCTCATCTATTGAAAAACAAATGCAAGAACACTGAATCTTAAATGCTGGTGTTGTTTGATGTCCTTGAATTAGTCTTAATAGCTCAGTATTTTATTCATTAAATTTTGATTCATTGCTGTAAGCATGCCGTGATCAGATCGCGATCCGATTGAGAAAGAGGCTGCTTTTGCGACCGTGTGCAGCACAGTACAGCTGCCGTGGACTGGTCACTTTCCACGGGTGGCCAATTTTTCCTCGGACGCAATAATATTAGACTACAAGCACTAATTGTAGGTGTAATCGTCAAAAATTCTATTAATGAAGCACCGCGGATACAGCCCGATGTACATCACATTCGTCCTCTGTTGGTTGTGCTGCTTATTACGTGGCTTCATCATTTCAGATCGTTATTTTTTTCTCCCACCACTCGCCTATTGAGATCTGTCTTGCTCACAACACGAGACCACTCACATCTGAATATTTAAAGGTCGCCTGACTATTTCATCGTCGTCTGCAGTTTGTAAACAAACATGGCGTCTTTATTCCTTTGAGTTTAACCACACTTTCGACCGCCATGGTCACTTCGTGGCGGACAGTTTTACGGGTGGAGAAAGACGGAGTACCCGGAGAGAACCATCGAGCAACGGCGAGCAACTGTTTGACTCCCCAACGTACTGATTCCACACAAGCAAGGTTAGCATTGGTTGAAGACAGGTGCACCACCGACGAGTAGTGCGCCTTAGTACACAGCGACACCGTGGGCAAACGGGATTAACCCTTTACCCAACGAATCGGCAACATCCACCCGAGTAATATGCAAATTTAGCAACTGAAAAAATACTATTTTTCCAAAAATTTCAACAAAACCATATCATGTGACCTCACTTTGGAACGAGCTCGTCGAGCTCGTTCCAATGAGGGGTCACATGACATGGTTTTGTTGAAATTTTTTAAAAAACTTTAAAAAATGATATTTAAAATAATTAATTTTGATATCGTCTGTGTTGGGTGAACGGGATTAATTGCCTTGCCCAAGGATACAACGCAGTGGTGGAGCTCGAACCGTTGACATCTCGGTTTGAATTTCTATGCCGTAACCACCGCGCTCCCTAACATGACGTCTTGTTTTGCTTCAATTTACACAGCTATCCATCCAAACCCACACCACTCAGGAAGATTTGTTTTCTCACTACACCTGACCACACGCCAAATTACATCGTCGATAATTTCAAAAGTGACATTAACGGAATGTCAGCTGTTTCAACCCACTGCAACATGTTAACCGTCGCCGTAATGTGCTATCGCTCGTTTTTGTAGTAGTCGGGTATATACGGAACATGTCGATGCTCTTTTCAGATAACCAATTCATTTTCCCCTGCGATCAATCGGTAGAGCGGTATTTCCATCGTACGACGAGTATTTTGATTTTGATTACATCACGTGTGTGTGTGTGAGGGAGGGAGGGAGGGGGGAATCATCCTCGAGCGGTGTATGGGTGGGATGGGGAAATCCCATCCTCGAGGAACGATATCTTTCCCTTCGAGTGAGATTGAGATGTCCTCATCCTAGTCCCTGAAACATTATGAAATGACTTCTTTTTGGTCATATCTTTATCTCTTGGCTCATTTTGTAATGCTTCATTTTATTTGTGGACTTTGCCTTTGTAACCTAGAAATGTTCTTTGCATTGAATTTTCATGAGGGTTTATTTTTCACTTAGAAATAGAATAAGAGAAGGAAATTGATTAAATATTTATACCGAATTAGGGAAATGATTTAGATGCAAATATGGCTCCTAATAAGAAGTTTCGCATACAATTAAGTTACCCTTTGCCAAAAGGATCGTGAAAGTTATTGTGAGAAGTATAATTCATTGATTGAATATTGGAAATATTTCTTGAGAACCGTGATGAAGCAAGGCGAAATTAAGTAGGGGTATAAAATAGAAATAGGAAAGGGGATGCATCGGGCCTTTTGGACGGACCCCGGCCAGGACCGCGGAAGTGAGGTCAGAGTCCTTGATATTTACCAAGACACAGAAAATATTTTAAGTAGTAGGAGAAGGATGTATTGGGCTTTTTTTGGTTGGTTCCCCGGCCCGAACCCAGAAAGTGACGTCATAGTCACGTGACCAAGTTACGTCATGTTTGGTTGTCACGGTAGCCAGCGTAGGGGCAATGTTTTTACGCCATCCCCTTAGTGATATGTGGTCTTAGTGCGCATGCGCAACGTGTGTTGTGACACATGTTTCCGTCAGCCATTTTGTATACTGGAGGTCGCCATTATGGTTTTTATGGTAGCAGTTAGTTGCTATGTGGCTCAATTGCCTACAATAGGACGGGGGTATGTTCGATTTTATAGGGAGTCAGTCTGGTTTCCCCAAATCCTAGTTTACTTCGTAGAATAACGAAGAGATACCAAATATCAGTTCCTCGGTTTTCATCCAAGTTCGGACAAAAATTGGTCGCAATTGTCAAAAATAGTTCATAACATAATATTTGAAAATAGAAGCACCGGTAGTTGGTTTCCATGACTTGTACCATATTTTTATCGATACCAATTTTTATCCCATAAATGGCCGTTTATTCGAACAATAAAAGCCTTGGATAAATTTTTGCTTTATTCACCTAGTAGGACGATAAATTTTCCCCGTAGGTTTAACACTGAAAGAATTTATTCCTGTAGTGGAGACGGACTTGTTGACATCTGACCTTGACCGTATTCGTGTAGCATAATTAATAGTTCAATTGTTGTTTTCTTTAAACCTTCTTGAAAGTATTACACTATGCCAGTAGAAAACACCATACACTGTTCATTTAATGAAGTATTTTTGCAAGTTTAGCTCAAGTTTGTAGGGGAATTATTTCTAGACAGAAACGTATTACTGCTCCTTGCTTATTTTTGCCAGTTTTGCTGGTCGATCGAATTGGACCAATGTGCTCCTCACTTCTCGTTGTGTTTTGTAGCGAGTAACAGCACGATTTCGCAGCGACAGCCCTGTAAAAGATTCATTGGATAAACAAAATAAAAGTATAGTGTTTTCAAGTAAAAAATTTATTCTACTCGCATAGAATTAAAATTGAAACCGACTCGCCAGAGGCTCGTCGGTTTCATTCTTAATTCTACGAGAATATTTTTTTTTACTTGAAAACACTATACGTTTATTCTGTATATAACGAGTACCTATCGTAACGAAATGACATAAACTTAGAAGGATTAGGAGTACTCATTGCAACCATGAATACATTAGAGAGTACACTCGTCGCTGAAATTCAGACAGTTTGTGAAATATCTTGGGCAAAATTGAAGATTATAGGGCACAGAGATTTATATTGTTGGCTCATATTACAAAAACAACAACACCGAATCGGGAATTATACCAACAACGAGCAGAAATTCTGTCCAAACTAGTCGATGTGGAAATCCCATTCCTTCTACTTGGCAGAGACTTCAGTTTATCGGGATGGGACTGGGCACAAAACACGCTGAAACCCGACACTAAATATGTACACATTCACACCGATATTAAGAAGATCATCAGCAACAAAAGCGTCGAACAGCTTGTGAAAATATCCAACTCACGGAAAACACAAGATCTCTTTCTTAAAAACCACCCTGACACTATCTCGCGAATCGAGGTCTTTACATACGCATGTCCACGATATTGCCTATGCCAAGGTTGACAATACACAAGGTAGATTGAAACAACTTCCAAGAATGATCCCTCAATACAAGTATGCCGGATGATCTAGAATAGGGCTAGACATGATGATATCCAAGGAGAAAATGATGACGTACATGGAAGGGTCTACAAGAGACGACGTGGAATATCTTCCAAAACATCTAGAATATAGTCTCTCGAAGAATACACCACACAAAACTGCCAGGCATAAAAACCATTGGTCATGGACATCACAGACCATCGGCGTCTTCTCAGAAAGCGACACCTGTATTTTAAGTTGAAATCCGGGGTCACACGGCATGCAAAAACCTTGAAAGTAACGAAACCCACTTCCAAAGGGGGTTACGGAGGGCTTTGCCCTCGTGCATCAAATAGGGGGGCAGTGTTGATACACCAGGAGCAAAATTACGATCTGAGTATTCAAAGTCTTTGTATTGTACGGCTACCGTGGACTGGTCACTTTCCAAAGGTGGGCAATATTTCCACGAACGCAATAATATTAGATTCCAAACACTAATTATAGGAATAATCGTCAAAAAATTCAATTAATGAAGCACATTGTACAACCCGGTGCATCCTTGACTAAAATTTTGCTGGTGATAATTTTTATTACCTAGTAAAACGCATGCTTGGATATCATTGCCCACGCGTGAATTACGACCAGTCCACGGCGACTATACTGTACAAAAGATGCAGACATTCTTGTCAAATGCCGGTGTGCATCGGTTTTTGGATGACTGGATATCTATTTAGAAGCAATGCTTTTTTTTAAATTCTTTTTCAACGGCTCAGTTCGTAAACTACTCTTTCGGATGCGTCCAGTTCGCTTGGTAAAGGGCTAACGCCTTAGCTCTTTGATAATAGACAATGTGTTTAGGACTGGAATCATGATGGTTAGTGAGATTCTTCATCGATTTATTCAATAATAATTATTGCACGGCATGTCGATGACTAGGCCAAAATAGTGGTCCCCGAGAAAGAATAGTCCACGCGTGGTACATTTAACCCTTTACCCAACGTAACGACAAAGACCGGCTAGCGCTATTCTCAAAAATCGCCAATTAATTTTCATTATTTTTTCATTTTTTGTCTCAAAAACATAGGTTATGACCCCTCATTGGAACGAGCTCGTCGAGCTCGTTCCAATGAGGGGTCATAACCTATGTTTTTGAGACAAAAAATAAAAAAAATTAGTTATTCAAGAATTTTGTTTGTAAGTGTCGTCTGCTTTTCATGTTAGGTAAAGGGTTAACCCCAAGCCGTGTAATATTTATAATATAGTATCCAGTACAATGACCACCAAAGTGACACACACGTACACAGCATATCAACAATTCAAGAAAACGGATTGGGTGATCGCAGTTCGCAAATAGTTGTATATATTCCGGCCAAAGAAATTTTTCTCATATGTGTAGACAAGAATAAATCAAAGATCACACTAATCTACGCCAGATCCCGCCATTCCGAAATGTAATCAAGCACTAAGTTTAGAATCAGTGCAACGAAAGACACGAGAGATGTGCCCCAGACAAGCAAGTGTTCATCCTTAACCTAACACCACTAGAAGACGGCACTTGCAAAAAAAGAAAAACTGTTGAACTGAATTAAAAGTTTTCGCACCTCCAACACAATTTATGATCCTCACCGGAACGAGCTCCAAGAGCTCGTTCCAATGTGGGGTCATGACCTATGTTTTGGAAGAGATCCCAATTGCGTCAGTTGAAGAGTTAAGCAACTGGGCACGCGAACGGAACATCGAACGTCATACATTATGTAACACGTCGATGACAAGGGTGTAATTGATAAAAACAGTAGACATATTGCTGGTGGCTAATTTTACTAAGAGGCGATGGATAGCATCGGCGACATCTTCGTGGTCCATTCAAATGCATAATTCAAGAAAAGCCATTGGAAATAGCTTATTGGATATCCAGATATCGTAATTACATGGATATCGAAAAATAAATAACAGCAGATTCATATACACAAAATACCTTTTCTTACTTTTCGAGGCATTTACCTTTTGTACCTGACATTACTTCATCAGACGTTCATGAAAACCGGTTGCATAAACTTGTAATCGATGCACACAAACGTCCGAGTAAAGACATTCGACAATAGCAACATTAAAAAGATACACTGGTCAACAAATGGCTAGGATTTAAAAATGATTAAAGAAATCAAATCACAGTTATCTGAACTTGATTCAGGATGACAATAAGCGACTGTCTTTGTTCAGTTCGTCTTTGACAGGGTTAACCCTTTACCGAACGAATCGGTCACAATAATAATAATTCAGCAGCTGAAAAATACTATTTTTCAAAAAATGTCAACAAACCCATATTATGTGACCCCTCTTTGGAACGAGCTCGTCGAGGGGGTCACATGATATGGTTTTATTGACATTTTTTTGAAATATTTAAAAAAAAGTATATTTAAAATAATAATTTTTGATATCGTCTGCGTTGGGTAAATGTTTAAAGGAACATTACATCTAAACCTGAAAAGTCGTTTTTCTCCAAAGAGCATGGCAGTTGCATGGGTTTTCCCTAATGCTCCCATCTCTCTATCAATAAGTGACAGGCCACATAATGCATTAAGAGTTCAGAGACTTGTGAACAAAACCCGATTTTCAAAGTATTTGATGAGATGTAATTTTCTATTCCGTTGAGAGCTGATGGTTTTAATTCAGTGGCTATATCTTAATGGTTGTCTTCACTAAGTGACAAGTAATGATGACGTATAAGCGCCTGATAGTAATAAACAAAGAAAATGTCATCATTATTCCCCAATGGTGAAAATTTACACCTCCAGTGGAACTACATCCGTGTTGACCTTTGGTGACCTCGCCTTGAATGCAAACTTGTCTAAATTTATCACCCGTAGCCCCATGAAGAGTGAAATGAAACCAGCAATTATTTATTACGTTTTTAAATAAGTTTACCTCATAATATACCAAAAATTAACAAACATACGTTCTCTCCTGTTAATAAAGCATTCATAGTTCGAAATAGTAGGTCATTATGTTATTAAAGTGAAAAAAGGCCCCGTAATTTGAGCTTTTGGTTTTCTATTACGTTTCAGCGATAAAATTGTCAGCGAAAGTACCGTCCACCAGTGCGCATGTAAACAAATACAGAATCGCACGTGTGAATATTGATTTATTCAACATTTAAACTCTTATTAATCTGATGATCATGGTATAAATAAAATATACCCAAAGTAGCTTGGTGTGCCAAATGTTCACCACTCGTAGTGAAGTGGTGTTGACCGCGCGCCAAGGGCTCGCGGTTAACACCACTTCACCACTCGTGGTGAACATTTGATGCACCAAGCTACTATGGGTATATTCTATATGTATTCTCCTCTACCTGTGTTCCGCGTGCTCGTTAGCCAAAAAGCAAAGTTTATGAGTCTACAATACAATTCTCAAAGCGCAGACAGTTCCACCTCAAAAGACGTTACCAGCGAAAGTGCCGTGGACCAGTGCTCATGTAAACAAAAACAGAATCGCACATGTGAATATTGATTTATTCAACATTTAAACTCTTATTAGTACATCACGTGACAAATCCCCGTATTCTCATTGGCTGTGTTGATAGGGACTATGAAAGCACAGTGCCCGGAGTCAAGCATAGTACCCGGAGTCATGCAATAGTGCGCACGCATTGCAAACAGAATCCCAAGGGGATTCCCCTTTTCTTATGAGCAGACGGCAAATGTGGAGACGAATAGAAATAAAATGAGCGTTTCGAGATTCGCAAACGAGAATGTTAATTCTTTTCTTGAACAACATCAACATTGTTAGTTTAACCAAACATGCTGTCAATATTCTCCGGCAGTTCTGTTCTGACAGAAAAAGGAATGGTGCATTTGAAACGTTAGATGTTGGAAGATTAACGGAACTATTGAAAGACTTTTATACAAACGTTAGAAATCGCGATGGTGATTTGTATTCCAAAAGCAGTATTTGTGCCATTCGTCAAGGAATAAGAAGATATTTGCAAGAACCCCCACATGAGAGACACTTTGATATAATAACAGACTCAGCTTTCAAAGGTGCTAATCGTGTATTCGACAGCATGTTGAAGAAAACAAGAGAAGACGGAAAAGGAACAGTCCGACACAAAAAACCCATTCCGCCAGGTAACTATAAAAAATACATAATAAAATAAAACACAACAAAACTAGAAAGTGAACAAGTCAGTGTCTGCAATAGACAGTGGTGTTGTTATTATTTGTTCTCGTATAAATACACAGTCTTGTCAATTACATGAAATAGACGAGTGTTGTTTATTACTCAAATCGACAAGAGACACATAAGAACAGTTGTGAGAGAAAGTAAATAAATAACGGGCAGCAATGTTTGCTGAAAGTTATCATAAACATGAATAAATAAATAGATAAATTACGGGGAGCAATGTATGTTGAAAGTTATCATAAACATGAATAAATAAATAAATAAATTGTAGACCTATCAATTAAATAGTTTTGAATAAGAGTGTTAGAGAGGGCACTGAATATTATTTATCTTCGATCACAATAAACGATTGTGAATGACCGTGTAAACGTTTATTCTTCTTTGATGCTTAGTGTTTCATTCTATTTCAGGCGATCTAAGGAAATTATATCAGCACCCAATTGTGTTTAATCCGGACATTCCAAGAGGTCTTTTGAATAAACTAATGTTTGAGCTTTTATTTTTTCCTTTTGTCGGAGAGGGAGAGAAAACATTCGAGAAATTAAAGATTGTGATTTTGTAGTTAAAACTGATGACACTGGAAGAAAATACATCCTGAAAACTACTTCTGAGCGAACAAAAAATCACACAGGTGTAACGAATGAGGATGAAGGTGATGGACCTAGAATGTATGAAACTGGCACAAAAATGTGCCCTGTTAATTGTTTTCAACGATATCTTATGAAACGAAACCATGAGTGTGATGCGTTCTTTCAAATTCCCAAAAATTCATACCACGAGAATGACGAATGTTGGTTTGAGTGAAGGGCAATGGGAAAAAATTCCATAGGAGAGTTCATGGTAAAAATGTCTAAACAAGTTGGTCTTTCTGATGCATATTCCAACACTGTGTGCGTGCTACGACCATAACAATTCTTAATGATTGTGGATTCAAAGATCGCGATATTATTTCTTTATCGGGACACAGAAATGAAAAGTCATTGTTAAGTTACGTTTCGGACACAAGAGCTGATGTCAAACGAGGTATGTCAGAGAGCTTGAGTTCCATGGTCGATAATGCAGATGCTGAACATTCAGAAATGCCTTCAGCGAGGAATGCTGTTGAGCAAACAACAACGCAACTCTCTTTCCAGTCAGCACATTCAACAGTATCAGCACCCGAATTAGATACCAATATTGATGACGACGATCTGATAAGTGCGTTGGAGGAAATCGAGTGTTCAAAAAACTCAACATCAATTGACATTCGAAAGCAATCCAAAGAAATATGCAACAAAATGCAGTATTGTGCCCCAAAATTCAGTTTCAGCAATTGTGTTGTAAATATTTACAATAATTAAAATGTGCTCGTACATCAGAGGAAGTACCCATAACATGTTCAATGGGGTGAACGTTAATAAAACTTTAGTGCCATGAATAACGGAATTTCTATAGTGCCTCACAAGCTCTGTTAATACCACCATATGTGAGACGTTGATTCTGTTGTATGATATCTCGTGTTAACCAGTTATGTGCCACATGATTGGTTGATCGGTTTCATGTGTTTATTTACATTATTCTACTTTACCCGTTGAGTTCGAATCCAGTTGATAGTTTAATGTTTTCCTGACATTTTCATGTTATTAATTTCATTGTTTTATTTTGGATAGTAAAGTGTTAGTTATCTCTCCGTTCCTTCTTTAATATGTTGTGGAGATGGTCTGGGTGTGATGTACTAAACCCATTAATGCCTTCCGTTTCGGGCACTATGCTCTCATAGTGTTGCTTCGGGAACCAAATAGTGCCCTCGCTATCGCCCGGGCACTATTGCATCCCTCAGCAACACTATGAGAGCATAGTGCCCTCAACGGAAGGCATTAATAGGTAATTAATCTGACGATCATGGTATAAACAAAATATGCCCAAAGTAGCTTGGTGTACCAAATGTACACCACTCGTGTAGTGCCTCGCTATAGTGCCTCACAAGCTCTGTTAATACCACCATATGTGAGACGTTGATTCTGTTGTATGATATCTCGTGTTAACCAGTTATGTGCCACATGATTGGTTGATCGGTTGATCGGGCACTATGCATCATAACTGGTTATGATCGTCAGATTAATTATGGGATTAATTATGGGATTAATCCAAATTCCCAAAAATTCACCTTCATCCACATAACTGGTTATGATCGTCAGATTAATTACCTACTCGTGATGAAGTGGTGTTAACCGCTCGCCAAAGGCTCGCGGTTAACACCACTTCACCACTCGTGGTGAACATTTGGTACACCAAGCTACTATGGGCATATTCTGTGTTTCTTTTTGGCATCATGCTGAACGGACAATTCAAACCTGGCGTGAAAGAATTACAAATAAAAGATGAATAATAGAGAGTCGTGCTTCTTTGAACTGCGATTCTATAAATTTACCCATGCAGCGGTGTGATTTATTGAAACAATGGGATGCGTAATTGTAGAGACGCCGAGTTTTCAAGCAGTTCTGCATGTCATATTCGACCAACAATAATATCTCTGCTCAAAGCACGCAATGTATTGAAAACATGGCAATGAATCAAGCAGAGGTTTAGTTATTGGGAATACACCGAGTCGAGACGATGAATGGAGTAACCACACTCTCTTAATATGGAATGGGAACACCCAATTATTTCCGTCAAAAATTTGCGATCTAAAGCATTGCCGCGTGCAATATAATGCCATAAAATGGCACGCGGCAATGCTTTATATCTCAAGTTCTGTCAAAGCTATTCTGGTTTCGACTGTCTTCACCACTGCAACGAAGTATTTGAGACCTCAGATATCAATAATATTGTCATGTTTTTGTATGGTAGATGTGAAAACAAACCGCCTCAGGAGAACACGGATTAAATACTGAAACGTGTCTTTCAAACAAAGTTTAGCAAAATAAATTAAATTATTTGATCTTGACTGCGTGAAACATATCAAATAAACGAGATTTTGCAGTCTTAAAATGGAATGCCTGTTTCGTTATTTTAATAGAAAAGATTGCTTGTAATTGACTTATTGAGGGACCTGAAAATAAATTCATGTTATTGATAGTAACAAGGTTCTATACATGTTTATACTCGCATCCCTTCACTCTTCTTTGAAAATATCAGACGTAAAACTATTCTTAAATGTTATTTACCTGAATTTCAATTACCAACAAAATACTGTGAGAGATCGTTCAAGAGCAGACAGAAACCAATCTAAGACAGCAAGGCGGGTTGAAAATGAAAGACGAAACACAGAGTGAGTCACGATCCTTTGATTCATATGGTATTTACTGCCACTTTAACGATTTAATAAACCAGTTGGCAAAACACGAAAACCACGTTTTATACTGAGACGTCTAGTACATTTCCAATTTACATTAACTCTTTGTCCCACGTAACGGCAGAGACGGCCACAGACACATGTTGCGCAGATACGCAACGGGCACATGCAAACGTGACAATATGCAGGCATTCCTGTAATATTTATTTGCAAATCCGAACAATATTTGGCGAAAGAATCCCCACTTTGATAGCTTCGGCTCGTTTCTTCTTCTTAACCATCTTCCAACCCGAAGGCTAGCCTTCGGGTTGGAAGATGGTTGAAGTAGAAGAAATGGACAGGACACTGGCCACACCGCGGACAGCTCATCTAAATGAGAGACTATAGTGTGTCAAGGTACCTTATCGATATACGATTTAACTTTTACTTTTCTCCCAATCAGCCGAACCATGGAAGCCTTGAAGATTTGCGCCCCCCTCACTTTTATCGCCTTTCCGCCGCTTCTGCGTAACGGTCACAACCGGCCAGCGTCATTCTCAGAAACTGTCATTCCAATTTTATTATGTTTTTCAGTTTTCGCCTCAAAAAGCTTAGCCTCCTCCACCCCCCCCCCCCCACCCTGGAACTAGTGATGGGTTATGAACTAGGTCTTTGAGACAAAAAAATGTGAGTATATAGTCATAAAAGAATTTTTTGTGCGATTATCGTCGTCAAATGATCGTGTTTGGTAAAGAGTTAATCGGTTATCTGACCAATAAATAAAACTTAACACTTGAGCCTTCAAGTACCGTAGTTAGGGTAATATGTTCCTGTTGAAATGTAGCCGAGAGAAGTATTTTTTCGATGGGAAATTGGTGGAGGTCTATTGAGGCCAGCTGAGGTATTCAGGTCATACGTGCTCTGGGCGGTACTTTTCTGCATTTTGAAAATATATGTATACAGGTTCGTCAAAAAGGGCTTTTCCTGCTGGTGAAGGTTTGTCAGTCGCCCTAATAGATAAGTAGGCTTACATGGGCTATTTTGGGTGTCTACAGGTGTCGAATGTGGGACCCTTTTGAGATTTACATGAGGAAGGGATTGGGCGGATGGGAACGCCAGTTTTCAATAAACATCGAAATCAAATTATCTCTTCCCCCAACCCGAATACACATGCTGAAAAATTTCTTCAATAACTAGACTTTATGATTCTGGAGAATCATGGCTTTTCCCGATGAGATTCCATGATTCTTCATGACCCCACAGTGTCTGATGAATTGTTTTTAACTGTCTCACTGAAGTTCCTTCATTGATGTTATGAGAAATGTGAATATAGTAGTCTCAAATGACTTGGCTCGATCCTAATTAACACCATAATTATGGAAACACTGGAATTACCAGCGCGACTGAAGAGAACAATAGCAGCTCTGGGCATCTCTTGCCCTGTCACCTGGACTGTCCGGGAGACAGGCAAGGGAGTCCATCTGAACTTGGAGTTCGTCATTGAAGAGCACAACACCGCCACACCTTCTTCGGGGAGAGGTAGCACCTTTTGTGAGAGGAACCCCTCTCACACTGGTCCTCACCCGAAGAAGCGTGGACCTGGCCCTGAAAAGAAGAAGAGCAAGAAGAAGAAGAGTCTGTCCACCAAGCGCCGGGATTCCAGGCGCCTGGAGGCCTTCCGGAATAGGAAGAAAGAGGTGAGCGAGAGGATGGAGGTCCTGGAGGCAGCTGCCAGTTCCCGTCCTAGTCCCACTAGTACACCCAACCAACTGCCAGCTCCTGAGCCGGTACTGTTGGATGAGGAACGTCTGGTGGAGACTGAGGAGGAACCGGAGGTTGCCTTTTCACCACCTTCCACCACTCACTCCTCACTTCCTTCTCTACCGGACAGCCCGGGTGTGTCAATCTCAACAACACAGCCACCTAAGTCTGCAGTCACCGCCGAAGAATTAAGGAGAATAATATAGATGGGAAGGCGAGCAGTTGAGATGGGAAACCGAATCGCCTCCGAAACCCACGAGTTCAGGGAACAATCCAAGGCAGATCTCAAAAAGAAATTAGACGCAATCCATTCACCAAACTCAACACTAAACTCAACATCGTCGACTTCCACATCACAATCTCAACCAACTCCAAAGAAAAAGAGCCGGAAGAAGCCTAGATGGGGTTAAGCCACCTCCCTCCTTCCTTTTCCTCCTCCACCGCGCCTTGACGTCCTACAACAACAACAAACAGCTAACGAGGGTCGAAAGGGGCTTGTCCTCCAAATCGTCCCTGCGCGCCTTCGGCGCGTCAAACCATTTCGTTCGTCTCAAATGACTCAGTTGATAAGAAAATTGTTTAGGTAAGAAACATCATTAACGGTGGAGTGGGCTAATATCAATATCGTCGTCCGACAAGTTAATGACCCACAAAAGGAGTTATGTTTGTTTCACACATACCCACTGAGTGCTGTGTCTATTTGAAAATGGTCCATTTTATCTCAAATGCATCCAAAATATTGATGTCTGGCAGCTTGTAGAGGGTTAACAAGTACTAACAGGAATATTTTTCCATGCAACTTGTAATGTCACACTAAGAACTGCAAATGGCCATTTTTTCTTTAAAATCTTCCAAGATGTTTTCAGAGAAATCCCTGCGCATATGCTCTTTTCCAATTCAACGTGACGAAATGCGACATTCATGTCGCTCTTCATGGAAAGTGATGCCACAACTATTCATGAACAAGGAGTGAAAATTTCATGGAAATCTGCCTAGAATTGGTTGAGATATGGTGTTTTGGAGAGAGGAGGTAATTGTTTGAATTTGGTCCTTCCTTTTCAAGCCAGTTCGAAAAAAGACGTCGGGAATGGGCGCAGAATCCTTCAGTGCCTCCTCGCTGGAGTAAGTCCACTTAAATGTTACAATTGTGTGTGACTGGTGGAGAGTTGACTGTAAATGGAAGTTGCTTCTTTAAGACAGCCACCAGGGACCCCAACACAACCTTTAAACCTACGAGAATCTCAGAAGTTTAAAGTCAAGAGAAATTGGTGGTGATTGGGTTTCTGGCAGGCAGGAAAAGATTGACGAAGATTTGCATATTGGACATTAAAATAGCACTTCAGACATACACGAACGGTGTTCAGACCGCTGGAGGCAGCGACTTGAAATTTTCAGAACTTGTTCTACGAACCCTGGCCGACATTTTGGGATCTGTTTGGAGTGTCCGGACCGCGTGGAAAACATCACGCATCGCTTGGAATGTGAGAGTACTATTCGTCCCGACTCTATCAGTTTCGAATGGACACCGGCAGTGTTGTAGACGACTGTAGAGCTGCGATTGAGCATAACGTCCCAGGTTTCGGTGCCACATTGCCTAACCAGCCCCAAAAGAGCGGCGGGGGAGGGGTATCCTGACACTATCTTTAAACCTTAGATAATCCTCAGAAGTTGAAGTGAAAAGAAATCGGCGGTGAGTAGGTTTTTTGGCGGGTAACGATTAACGAAAATTTGCCAATTAGACATTAAAATTGCACTTCTCACAAACATGAAGCGTGTCCAGATCGCTGAAGGCAGCGACATCTAATTTTCAGAACTTGTTCTACGCACCCTGGCCGACATTTTGGCATCTGTTGCGAGTGTCGAGGCCACGTGAAGAACACCACGCATCGCGTGGAAAGTGAGAGTACTATTCGTCCCGACTCTATCAGTTTGGAATGGACTTGAGGACTGTTGTAAACTACTGTAGAGCAGCGATTGAGCATGAAGTCGGAGTTTTTTGTGCCAAATTGCCTAACCGGCTCCAAGGTATGATTTTTCGTCTGTACATCGCCCAGATCGACTGTAGTTTATACCGTTACTATACGTTGAAGTAGCCTTTTGTCATTTTCGCCACTTTCGCCCCAGATTTGAGAGTACCTTCCTTCAACCCCATTTTATAGCAAAATCTAGCCATGCTCCCAACAACGCCCTCTCCCCGTCGGCCCGGGTGCTTCTAAAAATAGAAAGGTCAATGAGTAGGGGCCCGTTAGCAAACAAACGGGTGCACGGCAGGTGTACTTGGTGAAAAAACAGTTGTGTGAACATCCCCAGAAGTGAAAACCTATGCTCAGTGGCTGTAATCAAGATGTTAATTTAGACTCCCATTACGGCCAAGATACTACAGAATGCAAATGGGTGGGTGGCGGGCATCATCACTGGATCTAATGTTGTATTTCATGTTTTCTTTATATTCTATTTATTTTTTTGATCTCTCTCTCTCTCTCTCTCTCTCTCAGTTTAATTTGTGTTTGTCTATAATGTTTATAATATTTAGATTTTGCTAGATTATGTTATTTATGGAATACGTTCTGCCATATTGTAAATTATTAGTCATAGTCACCGTACAGGAACGGAGGGGCTTCTAAGTGGTAAGCACTTGTCCTCCAATCCTGATTTGCATTGTCAAATGGCAAATAAAATATGTTTAATCTAATCTAACAGTAGGTGTGTGTGTGTGGGGGGGGGGGGGGGGCATGTGTCCTACGTAAACAATCAGCAGGGGGCAGGTGTCCTAGGTAAAATAAACAGCATGGGGGGGGGGGGGATGTTCCCGCTAATTAATTTTAATAGCAGGCAGTTGTTCATGGGGCAGGTGTCCTATCCCACTGGTACTTGGCCTTGATGGAAATAACATTTCAACAAGAAACAACGGGAAACTTATTTGCAATAAAGCTGCAAATATAAACTTGATTTTAGGACCATTCCATGGACATTTTAAAGCCTACTGCGATATCAGCGTTTCTTACTCTCGTACTTTCACTACACCGCAGTATTTTACCCGACTCGAGTTCTGACGTCATGCAAGTTTGACCGACATGCTTTCAATTTTGTTATTGACAACAACATATTTATAATTTCGTGCTTACTGATCCGAATTTTGAAAACGACACACGCAATCGCGAAAGCGTTTTCTGAAAAACACGATTCTGTAAAAGGTTTTAGTGAAATTTGATTATTTTTTTTATTTTCAATTTCGATGGCTCTTGTCGAAAAGGTGCTAATCACTGATCGTCCCAAACGAGATCAAAGACACGCCGTAGTTTAATAACAGACAGAGAATCTTCCTAGAATATACATGCGCAATCCTAAAATGCAATAAATCAAGTGTTTTTTCACGTTTTATGAGAGAAATATGTCCAATTGTATCATTGAATCATTTTTAGGTATATGTGGGTGAGAAATTTTCTATACGGACAAAATACAGGCTAAATAAAATATTTGCCATCATTTTCCGCAGACGTATTTTTGTCTTTGCTTCTTGGGGAAATTTCTTGCTGCTAAATACAACGAAGGTGTGTTATTTGATGTGGTCAGAACTGTCAGGTGGTCGGGTCCGAAACCGCACCTCGCAGAAGATTTAGTGGGGGGTGTCGATTTTACAAGTAATGTAGGCAGCGTACACAGCATGGGCTGTCTGTCTTTAATCCGACAAAACAGGGTTAAGGCTTGGTTTTTTGAATACCCTTATTTATTTATTTATTTATTTATTTATTTATTTATTTATTGGTGTTTAAGGTCAGATACTTCTGCACAATGGCTAATCGTGACCGTGACAGTTTTAGAGGTGGAGGAAGCCGGAGTACCCGGAGAGAACCACCAAGCATCGACGAGCAACTGTCAGCTCCTCAACATTCTCACTCTGTTCAGGCTCCGCTCAGGCAGGGTTACAGAGGTTGAAGACATGTGTACCATCGACGTGCAGTATGCCTTAGTACACGGGGACATCGTGCCCCCATGTCGGCAACCGGGCCAAAGTGCCTTGCCCAAGGACACAACGTGAGTCGTCCCGGACGGGGATCGAACTCGGGACCTCTAGCATAGAAGTACAACAGTCTACCACTGAGCCACCACGCTCCCTTGAATACCCTTAATACTATCATACATTATTCCTCAGGAATTCTAAGTCTGATAAAAGAGGTCATGTTTATCTATTGCATACCCATTTTGCTGCCCGAAAACAGCCGATTTTATTAAAATTTTGACGTTTAGCAGCCTGTAGAGGGATTAACAAACGACTAGCGGAATATTCTATCTATGCAATTTGTAAGACCTGCCAATGTCAAATTGTTCTTGAAAATCCCCAACAAGCAGTTAGCGAAATCCACGGAAAATGTAAATTTTAAGCGTTTAAGGGGCATCTCTCCTTATCCAGTTCAAAATGGGTTAAGTTTCATTCTTTTAGATACCCTTACTACTTACAAACCTTAAACACCAATTAGATTCCATGATTTTTCTTGACCCCCACAGTGTCTGATGAATTGTTTTTAACTGTCTCACTAAAGTTCCTTCATTGATGTTATGAGAAAGGTGAGTAAAGTAGTCTCAAATGATTCGGTTTGGTTTTGATAAAAAAAATGTTTAGATAAAACCCATAATTAATGGTAGAATGGGTTAATATCAATATCAATGTTTCCCTATCAGTTTTGCGTCCGGTAAAAGAAGTTACGTTTCTCTGTGGCATTTCCGTTTGATGTTCTTGGTGTCCAAAAACAGACTTTCCTCAATTTTTTTTACATTTAGCAGCCCATGAAGGGTTAACAAATGCCTACCAGAATAATTGATTCATGCAACTGGTCATATGACACCAAGACCTATCAACGGCCATTTTCTCTTGAAAACCCCCCAAAATGTTTGTAAAGAAATCCAGGGAAAACGATTTTTTAAGCTTTTGATGGGTATCCCTGTTAACGTCCCCAACAGGGGTTAACGCTTGGCTTTTTGAATACCTTTATTACTTACAAAAATGGTCCTCTGTGAATTCCACTTCAAACAAAGGAGATTATGTTTATCTCTCATGTATACATTAGGTGATGTGCGTGTCTGAAAACAGTCCCATGTTAACAACATTACGATGCTTGGCAGCTTGTAGATGGTTAAAAAACGCTCACCGGAGTATTTTGTCCATGCAACTTTTAATGTCACATAAAGACCTACGAATAGTCAATTTGTCTTGAAACCCTACAAGTTACCGTTAGGGAAATTCACAGAAAATGGGAATTTAAAGCTTTCAAGGGATATCTCTCTTTAGCCTGCCCAAAATGGGTTAAGACGTCGACTTTTGAATACCCTTACTACTTACAAAAATGTTTCCATTTAAATTGTATGCGCGATAAAAAAAGGCACTTTTCTTTGTGGTGTACCCTTTGGGTGCTGTTGGTGTGCAAAAACAGCCCATTTTATCGCAATTTTGACCTTCAGCAGCCCGGGGAGGGTTAACTAATGCTGACCGGAATATTTTGTTCATGCGACTTGTAATGTCACACCAAGACCTGCAAATAGCCGATTTTTCTTGAAAACCTACAAGATGTTGTTAGAGAAATCCACAGAAAACGGGTATTTTAAGATTTTAATGGGTATGTCTCTTTAACCATCCCAAAATGGGTTAAGACGTCAAATTTTGAATACCCTTACCACTTTCAAAAATATTTTCCGATCAATTTTGCGTCCGATAAATGAAGGCCCCTTTCTCTGTGGTATATCGTTTGGGTGCTGTTGGTGTCTAAAAACATCCCATTTTATCACAATTTTTACGTTTAGCAGCTCGGGGAGGGTTAACTAATGCTGACCGGAATATTTTATCCATGCAACTTGTAATGTCACACCAAGACCTGAGAGTGACCAATTTTTCTTGAAAATCTACAAGACTCGTTTAGAGAAATCCACGGAAAACATGAAGTTTTGAGCTTTTTTGGGGGTATTGCTGTTTAACCAGCCCAAAACGGGTTAACACTTGGTTTTCTGAACACCCTTATTACTTACAAAAATGATCTTCGGTAAATTCCACTTCCAATAAAGGAAGTTATGTTTACCTCTCGGGTATCGTTTGGGTGTTGTGGGGGTCTGAAAAGGGCCCATTTCATCAAAAGTTCGATGTTTGGCAGCCTGTGGAGGGTTACCATATGCATCGCCAAATATGTCGTGTGTATCAAAGGTTGTGTCATAGGTAGGTCTAGTAATGATGGATGTTTAAAAAAAATCCTAAAGACGTGTTTCGAGAAAGTGCCGATAAACCCCAATTTTGGCAGTTTTTTACCAATTCTGGCGAAATAAGGGTTAAATCGAAAATTCCGCTTCGGTACATTTTTAGATTTTTTGCCACTCTATGCGTGTGTCAAATTGTGTGAAAGTCGGTTCGAAAATGGCTTCTGAATCGTACGGACAAAAATGTGTGGAAAAAAAAAAAAAAAAAAAAACCCCAAAAAAAAAAAAAAAAAAAATAATAATCCGTAGAAAAACAATAGTCTTTTCCAGAGGGAAAAGCCTAATTAATTATTTTCATTTTGTTTGTCTCGAATGCAAAGCTTATGATCTCTCATTGAAACGAGCTCGACGAGACTGTTCCAATAAGAGGTCATAAACCATGTTTTCAAGCAAACAATAGAAAATAAATAAATTTAAGGCCTAAAAAAGTTAAAAATCTGTTTCTCAGGCTCTCCTGCATGGTCTCTTTTTATAACCAATGCAAACTTAAAAAAGTAAAAATTAAATGGTTTATGTCGAATATTTTTCCAAAGTTAATAAAATTGATAAATTTGTCCCTTGCGTATAACAAAACTTTGCAATGCTTCTGCATTGCAAAGTATTGTCGCTCTCAAGAGACGCAATACACTACCACTCATGCTATTCTGTAGATTATGAGACCTAAAACATAAAACAAATGAAGAACATGAACTTTTGATGGCAGAGAGAAAAGAACAAAAAATAAAAAATAAAATAAAAAGCGCCCGCCAACATGCAATTTTACAATAAAAATGGCCTGCGAAACAGAAGATCTACTTTGTGGGGCCTAAATGGCGAGTTTTGTGAACAGCGCTGACAGGTTTGGACCGTTACGCCAGGAAATGGATTATAATCTTGGCATTTATTTTTATGAACGAATTTTAGTACTAAAACCTCCCAATGTCTAAAACCTTATGAACAAGGACATGGATATGATTGCATCAGAGTGATCTTGACAACAGAATACCATGGTACACCAAGTATTGTCTCTTAATACCCGAATATACCAGGGTAATACTATAGGATATTTTGAGACAATATCATGGTGCATTCTTCTTTGCAATGCAGATATTACCGCATAGAACACATCCACGCTTCCCTGAATCAGAAGTTCTGGACTCGTCCCTAACGTTTGCGTGAAGAAACATCCAGAATGTTTTGAGTGAATATTGATAACAATTTACCAGTGGAAGAGAGAACTTATTAACTTACCGGAATGTCTGAAAAATCACAAAGGCAACAAACGTAAAACATAGTGACGTCATGTAGCCTGCCATATATACCTTGTCTAGTGTTTCAACGCTCTGTAAGTAAAAAAACACACAAATACTTCAAATATGTTCAAATATGTTACAGAAGTAACTGACCACTGCCATTTGTAAATTTTAATATTCCTTTCTTGTAGATTTTAAGGTTTTTAACCCTTTGAAAGTGGTGGTATTTTCCATGTCAGTTCAAATGCAGTAATTTATTTATTTATTCATTTATTAAGGTTTAACGGCACATTAACAGCCAAGGTAATATCGTGACGGTGACAGTTTTACGGATGGAAGAAGCTGGAGTACCCAGAGAGAACCACCGAGTAACGACGAGCAGCTGCCAGCTCCCCTACACCGTACCTGCGCACTGCAGCACAGGCAAGGTTAGATTGGTTGAACACATGCGCATCGTCGCCGTGCAATACGCCTTAGTACGCGGCGTCATCGTGCCCTCATGTGGGCAATCGGGGTTAAGTGCCTTGCCCAAGGACACAACGCGGGAGTCCGAATCGATCGCTCAGACAGTAACCCATCCAAGGGCTAACCGGGCTCGACGTTGCTTAACTTCGGTGAAATGCAGCAATTAGAAGAGTCCATATTCATTATTTGGGGGTAGACCAATCGATAATTTCAACGCGCAGCCTTGGGGCTGCACGTTAAAATATTGATTGGTCTGCCCCGCACATTAACTTAGCAGACACCCTCCGAAATGAAATTATGGGGTATCATTTTGCTGGGCCGGAAAAGCGACCTCTCGCGTTGAAAGTATTAATACCTTATGATGATCATCCTTTCGACCAAGTTTCGATTATATATATCAACGGTTTTCTTTGAAAGGTGTTCACAAGAAATTGTGATGTGATGACAAGAAATTTCAAGTCCAACAAAGGGCAATAACTCGATAAATAATTGAACACAGCTGGTTCGTAAATCCGGTCATGATATTATCACCAAGAAGCTGTATATTGGTAAGAATGGGACAAGGGATGTCATCAAGCAGTTCGTCTCCGAGTGCTGGGAGGAGAGAAGAAGCGTGGGAATAGGGAGGTAGTTGGGAATACAGGGGTAACCACGGCCTTCTCACCCGAGAACCGCGACAAATCAGCGGCCAGCCAAAGTGTTATTATTAACAAAGTCGTGTTACCAACACTGCACTCACAAGGTCCAGATGAGTAAAAAATCTTGTCACCGGTATCAGAACGGAAACAGTATACAGCACAGATACAGTTGTGCCCAAAAATAAGAGCGAGCCAGTCTCGACAATTGGAAATTACCTCCTCCAAATTTCAGCATAGCCTCAAGATTAATCAGAGAGAAAGTTATAAAGTTGCACAATTAATTGAATCCTCTTGTGAAGCACAATCGTAAGGCAATAAGATAACAAGGAAGCACATCACTCAGTGAGATATTTCTCATCATATCATTAAAAGCGAAACGTCGTTACCAACGTAAACAATGGTGGATTCAACATCAAGCTTCGACAAAACATAAATCAGTTTCCCAAGCTTTCGGGACACCTTGATCGGAAATTTTCGCTTGAATATCACATTAAGTGTATTCTTATCAACAAGCTCCGCAAAATCCAGATCTACCAAACAAATGGAAATCCATCATAAAAGACTTAAAAGCAAGAGCAATGTTTTTCAGTGTACATGAACACTTTGTTTTCGGTGATTGCCTTATTCACATATCATCGTACTCCATCGTGTTGCAGTAGTCCGTAGAATGTCAAGCATTGCGTATCCCCTTTGGCCTGTTCAGGGGCGCCGGAGCCGCTCCGACCACTTCGACCAATGTCGGGGCAAAAAATTTGCCGATCATGATATTTTTGTGATCGACCTTCAGCCGAACTTCATTCATATAAATTAACTAGGCTATGAATTTTTAATTTTGTTCTGGCGGATATCCGAAAATAGTGCGCGCATAGATCGTCTTGTTTTTTTAATATTTGGGCACACAATGGCGGCTATTAATGACGAGTTGACGTAAGATGAGGAGATTTTGGGGGCTACTTCTTTAGTATTCCAACCTCTTCGGAAGCGGTGGGAATACTAAAGAAGAGAAGTAGCCCCAAACGGGTCGGAGAGATGTCATTTTTGAAACATTTTCTGGGGGCAGGGCCGGATTTACGAATGGGCAGACTGGGCGGACGCCCAGGGCCCTCACATTTGTGGGGGCCTCCACAGTGAAGTTCGTCTTCCGAGGAACATAATATGACAAAATTCCCTGCCAAATTGCCTTTGGCAATTTGACAGGGAATTATGTCATATTATGTTCCTCGAAAGACGATGCGCAGTCATTTTTTTTTCTCCCCCACATAATCGATGGCAGCAATTCTAAAAAACAAGGATCTGGGTGTTATGGTCGGGCCGTTCCGGCGCCCCTGCTGTTCATTTTTTCTTTTCCCTTTTTCTTTAATTCCATTATGAATATCATTAATCGGAGAGATTGGGAAAAATGGGGCAAAGGAAGTCATCAAGCAGTTTGGCTCCGAGTGTTGGGAGGAGAGAAGAAGCGTGGAAATAGGGAGGCAGGCGGGAGCAAGCACATGGGTAACCAAGGCCTTCTCACACGAGAACTGCGACAAATCAGCACCCGGCCAAAGTGTTATTATTATTATTAAATTAGGGGATTTACTTTGAAATGAGATGACAGGAAAGTGGTATGGACGGATGGAAGGACAAAATGAAGGGACAGACCGATGTTCGAACGAACCCCACATTGTGTGAGTAAAAAAATCGCAAAAATCAGGAAACTTAAAATCCTCGAACAGTTGAGAAAAATCACCTTTTTCGAGAAATTTAGGGCAAGTAGCTAACCCATAACCCTTTCCAAAACTGACCGCAACCCCAACCCGAACCTCAGTCCTACTCTAAACCTGATTTTAAAAGATCTTCAACACCATTCTCAATGGCACACTATGCAAAGAAAAGTCACACAACGAATTTTTTTAGTCCCATAATGTCAGGCGGTACAGAAACATAGTGCCCAACCCTATGTGACGAGTGCCATAAGTCGATTTAGCCACACAAGTGTCCCTCGTGAGTTCGGTCCGACGGACGGAATGTCGAAAGAAACCCAGTTCTACATCCCCTCCCACCCACTGCGTCGCGGGGGATACAAATCGATGAAGGGGATTAGCAATAATTTAATCCTACCACCCCATGGGGTTGGAGAATTAAATTATTACTGAACGTCAATATGAATATAAAAGAACTCAGACACTTTGCTGTAAATTATATTCTCTTGGACGACACTATTGATGAGCACAGCATGGGGTGGGTTCAAAGATGGATATGTCGATGATGGCATTACAGATGTTAGAAATAAACTTTTAACCTTTTGAAACCGAGAGAGGACGCTTTTCCTGCTGACCAGGAACATGATAAGTCATAAATTAAAAAAATAGAATGGCTGATAAGTGAATGCGTGGGTAGACCAATCAATATTTTCAACGTGCAGCCTTAAGGCTGCACGTTGAAAATATTAATTGGTTTACCCCCAAGTAATGAATTCGGACTCTTCCAATTGCTTCCACTGAACTGACATGGTAGATACTACCAGGGTTCAACAGGTTATTTATTTACTTATTTATTTATTTATTGGTGTTTAAGGTCACATACTTATTCACAATGGCTAATCGTGACCGTGACAGTTACAGTTTTACGGGTGGAGGAAGCCGGAGTTCCCGGAGAGAACCACCGAGCATCGACGAGAAACTATCAGCTCCTCAACATTCTAACTCTGTTCAAGCTCCGCTCAAGTAGGGCTACAGCGGTTGAAGACATGTGCACCGTGCACCGTCGCTCAAGCAGGGTTACAGCGGTTGAAGACATGTGCACCGTCGACGTGTGCTACGCCTTAGTACATGGAGTCGTCGTGCCATGTAGGCAACCGGCCGGGATAAAGCGCCTCGCCCAAGGACACAACGCGGGTCGTCCCGGACGGGGATCGAACTCGGGACCTCTAGCATAGAAGTCCAACAGTCTACCACTGAGCCATCGCGCTCCCGTTCAAAGGGCTAAATAAAGAAGACATCAACGCTACAAATGCTTGCCACGATTGACATATTGCATTGCTGAGGCAAGGAAGTATTTAAAGGTATTGTCACCACTGATAAAATAAAAAAAAAAAAAACCCAAGTTTTATACTTATTGTAAATATTAGATCTCGCGGATGAAACAAATGAGAGACCACTAGAAGAGTGTTAGATGATGATTTTACTCGTTCCAGACCCAGCAGTACTGATAGTACGACCGAATTATACCTTGTCAAAGAACGGTGACAATGACAGAATCAAAACAACGTGTGATATTTAATGAGGTTGTCTTTGACCTAACATGTGTGATCTTCAGAGATAATGAGCGGAAATTCTTAACGGCCAACTATAACTCGTTGGCATTAGAACAAGGAGTTATCTGGCATTAACGACTGCAAGCACCACCCTGAATCTGGTGAATTGGGTTTTCCTTTTCGGATCAATGGGGATACAAATTGGATTATTCAGTCAAACAAAATCTAATTATATTGCAGAATATGCCAAGAGCAACTTTTCAAACTCGCAATCAAGTTGGCTTCGGTAAATGTGAAAGTTCACTCGGCCGATTCTGAGGTTTTTATAAAGTAAATTTCGTGTGAAAGCAATCGCTTCCACCAGAGAAGTTGCTAAGAGTTTGTAGATGATAACTCCCCATCCTACCCGCGCATACACCAAATAATTTTTCAGTCAAGGCATTTTCGTCAGGATTAAAGCCTAACATATCGATTCTGTCTTGTGAGTAATCATGTACTCACTTAACCCTTTACCCAACGCAGACGATTTCAAAACTTATTATTTTAAATATCATTTTTTAAATTTTTTCAAAAAATTTCATCAAAACCATATCATGTGACCCCTCTTTGGGACGAGCTCGTTCCAAAGAGGGGTCACATGAATGGTTTTGTTGAAATTTTTCGAAAAATATTTTTCAGCTGCTGAATTTGCATATTACGCGGGCTTATGCGGGCGATTCGTTAGGTAAAGGGTTAAAAGACACGCAAGAGTTGATACTTGGCCTTGTGTCAAACACACAGTCGGTTATACAAATGGAGGTATGTATTACCCGATTCGGGGTGTAGGGTGCCCAGTGGGGCATATGTGGTGTACCGACAAGGTCCGTATAAATTAAAGAAGAAATTGCGGCACGACTACTAGATAAATATTTTTTGTCACCAATAAAAATACATTTTGAAGAAGTCTTTTGTGTTTTTTAATTATAATCCCGACTGAATAATTTTCAACTCCTTCATCAAGGCATGCCTTCGCCTTGGTGATATAATTGGAATATTAGTCATTCAGCACATCAGCCTACACAGTCGAGACAAATAAGTTTTACACTCCTCCCCAGCCCCCAAACGTCACCTTTGCCCCCTACACTACGGCCGCCGTGAACTGGTCACTTTCCACGGGTGGGCAATATTTCCACAGACGCAATGATATTAGATTTCAAACCCTGTTTACAGCAATAATCATCGAAAATTTAATTAATGAAGCACAGGGTACAATCCGGTGCTTCATTAATTAAAATTTTATTGATGATGATTTTCTATTACCTGATAAAAGCATGCGTGGACAACACTGCCCACGCATGGATTATGACCAGACCACGGCGACTGTACTGTAGCTCCTACAAAAGATATTGTGTGACTTGTTTAATCATGTTGTCAAAAAGAAAAACGATCCGTTAAGCTCTTTATATAACCATTACCCTTGGACACAATTCCAATGTGACGAGCTCCTTCCAGCGAGGGGTCATAACGTTTGTTTTTGAGACAAAAAAAAAAAAGAAAAAATAATGAAAATTAATTGGCGATTTTTGAGAATAGCGCTGGCCGGTTTTGGCCGTTACGTTGGGTAAAGGGTTAAAAGCATTTTGCTTTCTTTTGTAATTAACAGTTTCTCTTCTCATTTTGGATTTTTTTTATTATTACATGAACATCTCGAGACGTTATGTATGGCTGTTCTTGGTTTGATCACCAACTCTTTTAGTTCTGCAGGCGGATATTACCTCCCAGATCAAAAGTATTCTGAGTGGTGGTCAAGTGGATAAGTGTGATGGTATCTTTTACAAGAGGTCGCGAGATCGATTCTCGGTCGGGAATAGTTCTCGAGATGTCCCGCAGCATCAGTTGTGGGGTTGATGCTATTACGGTGTACTGTTGGGTAGGGATGTAAAATGGCTGTCCCCTCTGCTGAGAGAGACACTCTTCGCGCAAAGGGTAATAAATATCCTTTCGTGGTATTCGAGAAGAGCGAGACCACAAAGTTATTTATTTATTTCTGTTTAAGATCATATATTTCTGCATAATAGTTAATCTTGACCGCAACATGGATATAAAGTCAAGTCCAGCCAATCGTTTGTACCCATATCGACCATTTTAGAAGACTTCCATCCAAGCATTTGGTGACTGGGTTCTATTTTACCAGTAAGGCAGGACTTGTTTACCACAAAAAAATAAGAGCTACTTCACTTCTCGGGTTCCCGTGGGGGAGGAAACGAAGTTGCCGCTACGGAGGTTATCATACATACACGTGCCATTGGGGGTCAATGAGGGGCGTTAACCCTTTACCCAAGGTAACGGCCAAAACCGGCCAGTGCTATTCTCAAAAATCGCCAATTAATTTCATTATTTTTTTCATTTTTTGTCTCAAAAACATGGGTTATGACCCCTCGTTGGAACTATCTCGTCGAGCACGTTCAAACGAGGGGTCATAACCTATGTTTTTGAGACAAAAAAATGAAAAAAATTAGTTACTCAAGAATTCAAACTTAAAAATTACTCTGTAACCAAGTAGAGGCTTTTGTTAACAAAATGCTTTACATCAGAAAGGACTTGATTTTATGAGAAATTCAATAAAATACTAACTAGGTCAACAGTTAACCGGCAACGTAATCAGCACTTGGAAAAATTTGTTTTTTTCTAAAACAACACCTTATTTATTTATTGGTATTTAAGGCCACATATGTCAACACAATAGCTAATCTTGGCCGAAAGATGGATATAAAGTAAAGTCCGGCCAATTGTTTATACCCATGCTGCCCATTTTAGAGGACTTCCACCACAGGCACTGGTTACCGGGTCCTAGTTTACCAGTAAAACAAAAGCTTGTTTATCACAGTAAACAAGCACCGCTTCTCTTCTCTGGCTTCCCACGGGGAATCACACCGTATGCCTTCATTTGAATGAGATGGTCGAGATCATGTCATTGTATACATATTGGACAATGCACTGTGGCCTTTTTAAAATAAATTGGTCAATCCATACTCTATAATAAAGAGAAATGTCGGTTCACTTGGACTTAGTTGAGTTGGTAAAACAACTTATTTGCAATTGCAGATTGGTTTGTAGCCAGAACTTCACGCGAACACCACTTCCAGAAAAAAACAACATTTGAATGTGTGTCGCATCTACAGTACGTGGAGAGTGGATTGTAACAAAATCCCCTGCGGAGTGGAGTTATCACCCAAACTATAACTTTCAAATTCTGTCCATACGGACAAAAAAAAACACAACAAAAACAAAAAACTAAAGAAATGTTTCGGCCAATGGACCTCCGGGTTCAACCCGGAGGTCCATTGGCTGGAACTTTACTTGTACTCGTTATGCTTTGCAACAAATTTACAATTATTGCTTGAGTGGAATGTCCACTCTGCAGTGATCTGGTGATAATACACTCTGCACGTACTGTACACTAGAAGCTGTTTATTTTGCGCACGTGCGCGCGTATTACTTGGGACAATTCAGTTAATGCTACGTTCAATTCTCAGAAACATTCAATTGAGTTGGGAAAATTTTTTTTAACCCTTTTTACACAGGATCGACTAATATGCGGAATTCGTTATTACTTCTCGTTCTCGTTTTTACTATTATATTGTTTACATAAACTATTTCTATATTGCGCAAGCATAATAAGTTAGCATTTCTGAATTTATGGCGTACTTCAGTATTTTGCAAAAATGTCTGCAAAACATTCCATCCTGAAATCCCGTCCACATTTTTAGAAGACAACACGGTGTCACTTGGGTCGGTTGCTATCACCAAGTCACGGTATGCTCATAAAAATGCAGCGCTCAGAAGAAGTACATATAAAAGTACAGATAAAAACAATTTATTTGACGCAATATCTCGGCAGTTCGCAAAAAAATTAAATTGGCATGTTCAGCGACGAAACTTCCGTTATCCCGAGAGGCGATGTATATTTTACAGTTTTTTTTCAATATTGAACATGTGATTTCAGTTTCATTCAATTTCATACTCATATTCACTTTTATATCTCTAAATAAGGTTTAAGAGGAATCCTAGTCAAATTTCAGGAATGAGACTTGGAACTCGACCGATTAATTAAAAAAGCAAATATAACCTCGGGGGAATTTTGATAATGAAAATCCACTTTTCATAATGAAAAAAACTTTTTCCTTAATTATGTCAAGAAATTGAATCTTTGTGAACAATAGGTTGATAGATACTCCATTGGAAAAAGATTTTGACCCCATTAAAATTTTATCGCCTGAGTTCGGATAGAGATTTTTAACTGGTATTCACCGTATTCAATGCGATCAGTATTGATGTAATGTGTTATGCTACCTCCAGTAGACTTTGAACGAAAATTCCGGTGGCGAAGGCAACGAATGCGATGACTTAAGATTTCAAATTACGTATTTCCGCATTAGAAGTATTTTTTTTAAAAGCATTTTTGTTATGATACATCCACCCTCTTTGATATTAGATAAGATGTCAGCGTGAATATTTTCCCCTCAGTTCTAGAGTTTCGTACCGGGACGATTTGCCTAAAAAGCTGATCTTTTTTGTGGTGTGTATGTGTGGGTGGTGGTGGGGGGGGGGGGGGGTATGTGTGTGTGGGAGGAAGAGGGGTACCATTTACGAGTGTTTTCGAATGAAGATATTAATCTCCATATTTTGGAACCCTGTCCAATAAACTTTAAATTGTTTAAAAATAATTTTCTGTGACCAACCAGTCACAATATTTTGGGATGTGGTATTCATCTTCTCTCAGTGAGAGAGATTCAAGTTTGTTCACAGAATGTTTCTTGTTTTTGTTCTAATACGATGAAATTGCATTATGTATGCACAAAATAAAAGTGTTTCATGTGTCTTTTCTCTTCTCAATTGGAAGAATCCATATTCATTACTTGAGGCTGCACGTTGAAAATATTGATTGGTCTACCCACACATTCACAGAGCAGCCATCCTACTTTCTGAATTTATGACTTATGTTCCTGGGCAGGAAAATGTCCTCTCTCGGGTTTAAAGGGTTAAAGGTTTATTTCTAACATCTGTAATGCCATCATCGACATATCCATCTTTGAACCCACCCTATGCTGTGCTCATCACTAGCACAAACGTTTTCTTGTGATATTTTTGGAACACAACTAAAACATCACGAGAGGATAGCTTTTCCACCCACTGCCTTTCTCAAAAACACTAAACACCCGGTACTCTAACTATGAGCTGAAGAGTTGCTGGTGTTTCTACATTTAACCACCGCATTAACCCTTTACCTAACAAATCAAGCGCATCCGACCGCGTATTTTACAAATTTAGCAGTTGAAAAAAGTTTTTTCCAAAAGTTAGAACAAAACCATATCATGTGACCTCTCATTGGGACGAGCTCAATGAGCTCGTTCCAATTTGGGGTCACATGATAGGTCTGGTGGATTTTCTTTTTAAATTAAAAATTAGTAAAAAAAATAATAAATTCTGATATCCTGTGCGTTTGGTAAAGGGTTAAAACTTCACTCTAATATAAAGAATTGACGGGTTGAACAATTATTCATGATCTGTCATCACAAATTATTTATTTATTTGTTTATTTATTGGTGTTTAAGGTCACCTATTTACGCACAATGGCTAATCATGACCGTAAACAGTTTTACGGGTGGAGAAAGCCGGAGTACCCAGAGAGAACCACCGAGCATCGACGAGCAACTGTCAGCTCCTCAACATTCTAACACTGTTCAAGCTCCGTTCAAGCAGGGTTACAGCGGTTGAAGACATGCGCACCATCGACGTGCAGTACGCGTTACTACACGGCGTCATCGTGCCCCTATGTAGGCAACCCTGTCCAAGGACACAACGTGGGTCGTCCGCACGGGGATCGCACTCGGGACCTCTAGCATAGAAGTCCAACAGTCTACCACTGCGCCACCGCGCACCCTTCACAAATTCGTTAACACTGAATGTTAGTAATAGTTGTTCTCGTTTCGGTTGATTTTAATCCTCTTAACGCGATATGCATTTAGTTTTGTAAAAGGAAAAAAATGGTATAAGATAAGCGCAAAATGGGAAGAGGGATAACTAATAATTTAATTCTACATGCTTAACCACTTCCACACTGGTGTCAAAATATCAAAACTTCAAGCATCATTTCTTCCCACAATGCAACTCGGAATTTAATCGATTTAATCCTGTTTGACAGAACCACTGGGCTCTGTCAAACAACTCTGAATTGGTTAAATTCATAATTACATTAAGGGAAAAAATTGATGCTTCGTATTTTACTTCAGTATCCTATGCAGACGGTTAAAGGGCTGCGTAGTTAATCCACTTCCCAATAAATACAAAACAGATTCAACCTTTTTCTTTAAATGGTGTCACATTTAAGACCCGAAAAGGTAGAAAGTGTTACGAAGAATACTTCAGTCCTAGTTTATAAAAAACAATGATAACGTGCAATGATCAAAGAAGCACTAACCAATCATATCAAGTTACAGAAAGTGGTACCGAAAGCGGAATTGGCTGTAAAAGTGACCGCCCGAAAGGAAAGGTTGCATGGACGTTGGAGACAGGAGCTGTGAGGGCTCTTGCGTCCCTCCAAATTTTTGGTGACCGCATTTTTCTACAAGTCTGACAGAATGTTAGGCAGAAAAAATGGCCCAAATCAGCCAGAGCATGAAGGTAAAGAGGGGATTCTGAATTGGAAGTTATATTGCCAAGATGTTTTTGTCAAGAAAAGTCTACGGGTACATCGCATCATTGAACAAGGCATCACTGACCAAAAGTCTATATCGCATCATTGAGAAAAAAATATCATGTTAACATGGAATAAGACCCCTGGACCGGTTGCGTTTGCAGTGTTTGTGGCCGTTGATGTTTGCACTGTGTCTCGAGTTCTTTCAAATACGTTGGCGCTTGCAGTGTCGGATAGTCTTCTGCCCAATCCACACAAGGACTATAAGGTTGCAAGTCATTTCTTCAGTGTTCTGGGGCCAACAATTAACCTTTTCAACTGGGTACACATACATGTTTGCGTAAAAGAAGTCAGTGGTTGGTTATCCCTTTTAACCCGAGCGTCCTTTTTTTCCGGCCAGGAACATCATACGTCATAACGTCATTAAATAGGATAGTTGTTCAGTAAATTTGTGGGGTGGACAAATCAATATTTCAACGTGCAGCCTCGAGGCTGCACGTTGAAAATATTGATTGGTCTACCCCATATAAAGAATAGGGACTCTTCGAATTGCTGTCATTGAACTGGCATGGAAGATACCACTAGAGTTTAAAGGGTTAAAGGACATAATGGACAACAAATAATTAGGGGTGAAGGGTTGGTGGAACTAATTTATTTCAACAGCCGTGCAGGGCTCTTGGATTAAATTATTATTGAATATCCATACAAAATGGATTCGCCCACCAACCATTGTCAGTATTGTTTGCGCCAATCCCATTCTTCAAGGCAATGCCAAAAGGGTTAGTTTGGCCTTTTTGCCAAAGTTCGAACTGGGTTCTGTCCATTTCGTGATCTCGGATAGATGGCTTCAAAATTTTCTCTTTCCTGTACGTCTTTAAAATTAGTTGACACCTTTTCTGAGATTGTTGACATTCAAGAAAATCATTCCTTGATGCCTCGAAGGAGTCGTAACACATCTGCTGAAAGTTCTTTTTGAAATGAGCCTGTCGTCTTTAATCCTTATTGATTAAGTTGTTTTGAATGAAAATACACGAACATTACTAGTACTTCATGAATAAGAACTATTACTCTTACCAACCTAATGGTATGGTTTCCCCGATGGGTCAATTACGTTTTTGATTGCACAGTTAACATTCGCGATTAACCACCAATATCTTTTATCGACTTTTCCCTCTCTTCAATGTGATCACAAATGGCGAACGATTGGAGCAATTATTTCGCACACTGTATTAATATACTGACAACAAAAGGTACACGTTTATGCTTTTCTCTGGCTGCTGTGTCCAAGACATGATGTTGTATTCGACTATTGAGGATATGTTGACACAAAGTAGATGGTAAACTTGACCTGTAACACGATCAATCAGTTACGTTTGTTACAACAATAATTTAATCAATAGGTCTCCTTGTCTTTTGGAATTCTTCCAGCTGATTTAATGCCGATGAGATAAGATAGGTTAATCAAATATTGTCACCCATGGGGCTAGGAAAGAAATTTATTACAGATGAAAGCGACATGAAAAAAACGCGATAAAAATAATTTCAATTTTATCAGCAGAAAATAATTTGTTTCTTCTATAACCCATTTCCCTTTTTATGTTTAAATATATTTTCGATTATTTCCAACTTTTCACAAAACACCACTTATAGAAACCAAGAGTAATGAAAAGTGTTGATTTCAGGACCTCGTCCATGACGCCTCATTTGGCCACGATTGACATGCTGGTATCAAAGAGAATTCAACAGCAGTGCACTGATGAAAAAAGGGAAAATCAAGTTTTGTACTGTGATTTTGGTACGGATCTGTCCGGTTGTACCAGATGCTTTATTAATTAAATTTTTGATGATTATTCTTATATTTAGTGCTTGAAATCTAATATTATTGCGTCCGTGGAAATATTGCCCATCCGTGGAAAGTGACCAGTCCACGGGGGTCGTACTGTATCATGGTATTTTATATATGGCTGTGACCGTTTCTAAGAGACATTTCGTCGCTTGAGTGCCAGAATGTCCTATGTCCCGTAGGGGACATAGGACATTCTAGCACTCAGGCGACGATTTAGAGATATTTCAACCACATTTCATGGGATTTTCTAACTAGAGTCAATATTTCGTTCACTGAATGCAACAAGGCGCCATCTGTAACGTTAAAGCATTGCAGATGGCGCTTTGTTGCACTCAAGAGATGATTTTCAACTCCAGATCCAAAAGGTCATATATTTTGTACATAAGCATTTGTATTTATTCGGCAGTTGGTAGTTCACAGCTAGCAGATGGAAAATGTGCACTCAATGGTGAGGGATGCAAATGGTTTTCTCAAAAGTTAGGTTTTCGACAGCCGGTTGGGGTACAGTTGGAAATTCAGAGGGGGCTCACTCCCCCCTCCCCCGAATCCAAACCCTCTACGCACGCCACTTCAATGCCAGGAAAGTTTGCCATTTTTCTAAAAAACTCCAGACCTTTACATACTGGAAGCGATGTGAGGGTTTCGCACGATGCGATAAGTTAATAATTAACCATTCTTCTCAGTTTGGGATTTTGACCGAGTATGAAACCTCGAATGTGAGACTTGCTGTCAAACAATGACAACAAGAAATTATACTGATGATAACGGCCAAAGCGAAAACTGAGAATCACTAACTATAATTTCGAAGCAACAATTAGTTGCATCAAAAGTATAATTTTTGTGATTTCGTTTCAGCGTTCAACATTTTGTTTCAATCTGCATGTAAGTCAAAGTGCAGTCAGTCTTGGTGTTTGTTTTACAGAAATGCTGAACTTTGGGGTTTTACTCTGTGTCAGAATTACAGCATGGCTGACAATTTTCGTCAATGAGTGAGATTTACGGGAAAGCTAGCTCCCTTAATTTCCTAAAGCGGTCAGTAAATTTAACATTAAGAGTGCGGGAATTTCCTTTAAAAGATTGAAAGTTCGGAATGTTAGCGAATTTGTATCACTGATGTACCCATAATTTCACAAACTTTCACACCTTTTCCCCGCAGCGCAGTTTAACCCTTTACCTAACACAGCGGCCAAAAACGGCCAGAAATTTAACCAGAATAAGCCTACCACAGTCTAAAATAACTAGGACGTTTCTCAATAAAACAATACAAACATGGATATCACAAGAATCAGCCCGCCGTGCTGGTTCTAATGTTATCAATATTTGTATGGATTTATTGATAAATTGTGAAATTTGTTTTCAAAAAATATTAACTTTAGTTTATTTTAAAAATACTGTGTTAGGTAAAGGGTTAAAACACAGCAGCTGACTTTTTACATTTTTGCCCAATAAATTTGAACGTTTGACTATTATTCTCTGTTGAAAATCATTATTAAAAACCAAGAAAACGGCGTTTTAGTCATCTTTTGATGTTGTGTAACTTCTTCTGTGTTCATTATATCGATAGTGTGAGCATCATGACATATAAAACCGACTATGCCCTTTCCATTAATATAGAAATCTCGGAGGCGAGATTTGCTATTTTTTTCCTGGGAAGTATAACAAGAGGCCCCAAGGGGACTGAGGGCGCTCACCTAACATGGTAGCCTAGATATCAACCCAGAGAATTGATTTCAACAAGTTGCATCTGCTCCTCCTAAGAAAAGCTTATACCAAATATCCAAAGATTCTGACCAGTGGATCTAAAAAAAAGAAGATTTTTAAAGAATATTCCTCATCTTGAACTAAGTTATAATTCGGGCTACCACAGGGAGCCCATATATGAACCCAGGGACTTGGCTTTAACAAACTTGAATCTCACCCCCCTAAGGATGCTGCACACCAAATATCAAAACATTCCGACAGCTGAATCTGAAGAAGAAGAGTTTTAAAGAAAATTCCTAATTTTGAACTAAGTTAGAATTCAAGCTCCCACAGTGAGTCCAAATATGGACCTAGGGACATGGCTTGAACAAACTTGAATCTCACCCCCCCCCCACCCCTAAGGATGCTGCATATGAAATATCAAAACATTCCAACTGCTGGATCTGAAGAAGATTTTTAAAGAAAATTCCTCATTTTGAATTAAGTTAAAATTGGGGCCACCACAGTGAGCCCAAATATGAACCCAGGGACTTAGCTTGAACAAACTTGAATCTCACCCCCTTAAGCATGGTGCATACCCAATATCAAAAGATTCTGCCTGCTGAATCTTGAGAAGAAGATTTTTAAAGAAATTTGCCTGAAATGTACTAAGTTCGAATTCAAGCTTCTATAGTGAGCCCAAATATGAATCAAGGGAGCCGATTTGAACAAACTTGAATCAGATCCACCCCACAATGTTGCATACCAAATATCAAAAGATTCTGCCTGCTGAATCTGGAGAAGAAGATTGTTTAAGAAATTTGCCTGAAATGCACTAAGTTCGAATTCGGGCTTCTATAGTGAGCCCAAATATGAATCCAGGGGGCCGATTTGAACAAACTTGAATCAGATCCACCCCACACTGTTGCAAACCAAACAAACCAAATATCAAAAGATTCTGCCTACTGGATCTGGAGAAGAAGATTTTTTAAGAAATTTGCCTGAAATGCACTAAGGTCGAATTCGAGCTTCTATAGTGAGCCCAAATATGAATCCAGGGGGGCCGATTTGAACAAACTTGAATCAGATCCACCCCTCAATGTTGCATACCAAATATCAAAAGATTCTGCCTGCTGGATTTGGAGAAGAAGATTTTTTAAGAAATTTGCCTGAAATGCACTAAGTTGGAATTCGAGCTTCTATACTGAGCACAAATATAAACAACCCGGGGGTGGCGGGCGATTTGAACCAACTTGAATCAGATCTACCCCACAGTGTTGCATACCAAATATCAAAAGATTCTGCCTGCTGGATCTGGAGAAGAAGATTTTTTAAGAAATTTGCCTGAAATGCACTAAGTTCGAATTCGGGCTTCTATAGTGAGCCCAAATATGAATCCAGGGGGCCGATTTGAACAAACTTGAATCAGATCCACCCCACAATGTTGCATACCAAATATCAAAAGATTCTGCCTGCTGGATCTGGAGAAGATATTTCAAGAAATTTGCCTGAAATGCACTAAGTTCAAATTCGAACTTCTATACTGAGCCCAAATATAAACCCAGGGGGCCGATTAGAACAAACTTGAATCAGATCCACCCCACAATGTTGCATACCAAATATCAAAAGATTCTGCCTGCTGGATCTGGAGAAGAAGATTTTTGAAGAAATTTGCCTGAGATGAAATAAGTTCGAATTCGGGCTTCTATAGTGAGCCCAAATATGAATCCAGGGAGCCGATTTGAACAAACTTGAATCAGATCCACCCCACAATGTTGCATACCAAATATCAAAAAATTTTGCCTGCTGGATCTGGAGGAGGAGATTTTTTAAGAAATTTGCCTGAAATGCATTAAGTTCGAATTCGGGCTTCTATAGTGAGCCCAAATATAAACCCAGGGGGCCGATTTGAACAAACTTGAATCAGATCCACCCCACAATGTTGCATACCAAATATCAAAAGATTCTGCCTGCTGGATCTGGAGAAGAAGATTTTTTAAGAAATTTGCCTGAAATGCACTAAGTTCAAAATCGGACTCCTATACTGAGCCCAAATATAAACCCAGGGGGCCGATTTGAACAAACTTGAATCAGATCCACCCTACAATGTTGCATACCAAATATCAAAAGATTCTGCCTGCTGGATCCGGAGAAGAAGATTTTTTAATCTTTTTCCCATTGCCTACGGTGTTAAAAAGTGCTGACTCCGCACTTTTTCAAAGTCCTGAAAAAGTACCTTGTGATCAAACCGATAAGGATTTTTTTAACCATTCTATTCTATTGGATAAAAGAAAGCTTTTTTCAAAATAAAAATTCTCTGTGCCGTGCAGTTTTGGTGATATGGCAGTTTTAAGGTTTTTCCTATTTTTAGCTCCCGAGGTTCCCACGGGGCAATGAGAACATTTTTTTTCGCATCAATCAACTACTTATGACCCATTATCATCTCCTATCAAATTTGGTTCAAATCGACCTCACGGTTCTGAAAATAGAAATTTTAGGCGCGGCCAAAATTTTTGCCCCTCCCATAACGAAGGCAAATAATGCCCGACAAACTTCTCTTGAACAAACTTGATTCTAAACCTCAAAAGGACTCTGTATACGACATATCAAGTCAATGCTACTGGTGGTTCATTAGAAGAAGATTTTCAAAAAAATTGGCCATTTTTTCCCCACACCTCTGCTCAATATGAGCCAAAACCTATTTTGGATAAAAATTAAAATGCCCCTATATAACCACTACTGACCTGAAATTTAATTGAAATGTGGCCAGTGGTTTAGGAGAAAGAGGCTCAAACACCACCTTCACGACGGACGACGGACGAAAAGTGATCAGAAAAGCTCACCCTGACTTTCAGTCAGGTGAGCTAAAAACTTGCAAATTACTGTAAAAACACATTCGCTAAACAAACAGCCAAAGTGCAGACCAGTCATTTTAAGAAGGGCGACCGCTCTCGCTCTCAATGGCTCTCCAATACTAAAATTTACGAGGGCGGTAAACGCCCTCCTTGGCACATACAACGAGTGATACGAAAGTGCACTTTGTTAAGTAGGGGTGGTCTGTATATCTCATCTTAATGTGTGATCGTCCAGTTCCGAAAAACTTACTGGTAGCTAGTCTCTGTGAGACCCCAATGCCTGGCCTCCGGGCAGATCTGGGGGTCTCATAGAGATTAACTGGTAGCCATTTTTGCTTATTTGTCGGATACTGGCTAATACTGTTTGACTATATACATAATTCAATTAGAAATCCTGACGTTTTCTGTAACAAATTATTGCATTTTTTCAAACCATCATTTGATACTATATGCACAAACCAAAAAATAAGGATGGAAAGATATGATAACATTACCAATCTAAAGAACAGACTCCAGTGGCTCTCCTGAGTTCATTTAATGAGGGCCAATATGGCTCTCCTCCCTTTTTGAAAGTGACAGGCCTGAAAGTGAATTCTTTCGTGTTGAGAGATGTAATACTGATAGATATTCTTAATGACGGATTATCTGGGTACTAGTTCTTTCAATTCGCTTGCCATAAAAATACAAATTTCCTTTTGTTACTTTTAATGAGCGAAAACAACAGACAGCTCATGGAGCTGTCTGTTGTTTTCGTTCATTAAAAGTAACAAAGGAAACTTGGCTTTATTTTCCATTGATGTCAAAGGACCTAGATGTTTCCCAGCAATCACTTGCTTCAAAAGTTGACCTTCCTCGCGCGTGTATTAATTTCAAGGGAGATAACTTTATCGAAAGGCGGCCGGATCTTATGAAGTGTGCAAAGGCCTTTCTTTATTCGTGGCAACATAGTAAAACGTCTGTTCGATGTCCTCAAAGGAGGGGCGAGTCCATTCTTCCAAAGCAATAAACCTAAAATTCCGTTAAGGTAGATGAGTCAGAGTATTTTGACATTTAAACGTGAGGGAACATTTTTGCGAAAATACATTCCAACTTCGCCCCTACTCCCCACCAACCGAACAAACTCACAAGAAAACCACGCAGTTTACAGAAAGTCTCCACCCCGCTCACTCTTAAAAGCGTGAGGCGGCTTGCATATAAAACAGTTTTGAAGTAAACTTTTAGGAGGTAAGAACTCCAATTCAATCTGATTGCATTGATTGTACAAGTGGCATTAACTCTTTCCATACGGACTATACAGATTTGGCCGGCGAAACAGTTCGACTGTTCGATAGATGCTTCCCCTTCTCTTTACCAACATGTTTAGAAACTTAGGAAATAGACATTTTTCAATATAATAGCTTTTGATGAATTTGATTCGAATTTCCAACCCAAGTAAGACATTCTCCTCTCTGATTTAATTAATAATTGTTAAAAATTGTAACCCTTACAACTGATTTCCAGTATAGTTCAGCAGAATATTATTTACAACAAAATGAGTGAATCTATTTTGTAGTCTATGGAAGTGTCAGTAGTAATTTAATCTTACAGCCCTAGAGGGCCATATGGGCTGTGGGATTAAATTATTGCTAAATCTTCTCACCATTTCGTGTTTGTCTTGTATTATCATTTAACATTTTCTTTCATTTACGCACTGAAAGGTTCAACACCAACCAATCTGTCAATCCAATGTTAGAATACAGACTCCAAAGTCGCCAAATATCTCCATTTTTCTTCTCTAGAAAGTCAGTTTATACTGTTATTATCCTCACCACATAGTGAGATGGGGGTATAGGAATGGGTTCCGCCCGTCGTGTCACTCGTCGGCCGTCCGTCCTTCCACCCGCCTGTCCTGCCATCCGCCTTTCCTTTCACATTTCTTGTCATCGCATTTTAAAAAAAAAATGTTCACAATAGTTTCCCCAAATTTAATGTATAGCTTTTTGGTGATAGCATGAAGGGGATTGCGAACAATTTCTATTCATCCTTTACTGCGTAACGACCAAAACCGGCCAGCGCTATTCTCAAAAGGGCAATTTACTTTTCATTATTTTTTCATTTTTTGTCTCAAAAACATAGGTTATGACCCCTCGTTGGAACGAGCTTGTCGCGCTCGTTCCAACGAGGGGGTCATAACCTATGTTTTTGAGACAAAAAATGAAAAAAATTAGTTATTCAAGAATTTGTTTTTGCAAGTGTCGTCTGCTTTTCACGTTTGGTAAAGAGTTAAAGTATTTCTTCAAGAGTCATTGCCTTTGTTGGACTTGAACTTTCTTGTCTTCACATTACCATTTCTTCTCATCACATTTAATAAAAAGCGCTCAAGATTATTTTTTTCCAAATTTAAAACATAGCTTTCTGGTGATAATATCATGAATGGGATTGCCAACATGCCATGTTCCAAGTATATCTTCAAAAGTTAATGCTCCGGTTGGACTTGGAATTTCTTGTAACACTACCATATCTTGTCATCACATTTCAAAGAAAATAATTCAAGGTATTTTTTTCCGAATTCAATATATAGATTCCTGGTCATAATATCATGAAGGGGATTGCGAACCAGCTGTGTCTAAGTATTTCTTCGAGAGTTATTGCCCTTGTGGGAGTTGGAATTGCTTGCAATAACATTATCATTTATTGTCATAATATTTCAAAGAAATATTTTCAAGAATGTTTTCCTAATTTAAGATATTGTTTTTTGGTGATAATATTTTGAAAGGATTGCGAACCAGCCGTGCTCAACAATTTCTTTGTGAGTTATTTGTCTTTGTTTTACTTAGGTCGCGTGTTATGGACCAATCCATGGCGTTGCAGTTGTATTTATTATTTATTTATTGGTGTTTAAGGTCACATATTTCTGCACAATGGCTAACCATGACGGTGACAGTTTTATGGGTGGAGGAAGCCGGAGTACCCGGAGAGAACCACCGAGCAACGGCGAGCAACTGTCAGCTCCCCAACATACCAACTCCACACAAGCAGGGTTAGCATTGGTTGAAGACAGGTGCACCATCGACGGGAAGTACGCCTTAGTACACAGCGTCACCGTGCCCCCACGTGGGCAATGGGGGTGAAGTGTCTTGCCCAAGGACACAACGCGGTTGCCGCAGGTGGGATTCGAACCGAGGACCTCTCAGCTTGCAGCCTGCACCTCTACCAACTGAGCCACCGCGCCCCCGTTGCAGTTGTAGAATTCCCTGTCAACTGAAAGATCGGAAAGTCGATTGTCTCGGAATGAGTTTTTTTTTCTCTTTTTTTTTGGGGGGGGGGGGGGAGAGGGGGGGGGGGTGAAAATATAACTGTTGGCTACCAAAGAAATAAAATATAGTTTAGTTTCGCTACGATTTCGAAAAACTTTAATATTGCGTTGGTTCATCTATTTACTGGGGTTTAACGACACTTTCAACAGCTAGGGTTATATCGTGCCAGATGGAGGTCGCAAAATGCGCCAATCTTCAGTGAATCGACTTTTTAAACAAGAGGCCCCAGGGGGCTTGAGGGCGCTCACCTGACATGGTAGCCTAAATATCAACCCAGAGAACTGATTTCAACAAGTTGCATCTGCTCCTCCTAAGAAAAGCTTATACCAAATATCCAAAGATTTTGACCATTGGATCTAAAAAAAAAGATTTTTAAAGAATATTCCTCATATTGAACTAAGTTATAATTCGGGCTCCCACAGGGATTTTTTAAGAAATTTGCCTGAAATGCACTAAGTTCGAAATCGGGCTCCTACACTGAGCCCAAATATGAACCCAGGGGGCCAATTTGAACAAACTTGAATCAGATACACCCTATAATTTTGCATACCAAATATCAAAAGATTCTGCCTGCAGAAGATTTTTTAATGTTCTTCCCATTGCCTACAGTGTTAAAAAGTGCTGACTCAGCACTTTTTCAAAGTACTGACTCAGCACTTTTTCAAAGTACGAAACTGTACCCTATGATAAAACGGATGACAATTTTTTTACCAATCCTTTCTGTTGGTCCTAAGGAAGCTTCAAACCACATAAAAATTCTCGGTGCCGTGCAGTTTTGTAGATATGGGCGTTTTAATTTTTTCTATTTTTAGCTCCTGCGGTTCCCACAGGGATGCAGGAAAAAATGTTTTTGGCATAAATCAAGTACCTATAACCCAATAATACCTCATATTAAATTTGGTTCAAATCGGCCTCTGGGTTTAGAATTTAAAAATTCTTGCCCCTTTCAGAACAAAGGTAAATATTGCCCGTCAAACTTCTCTTGAACAAACTTGAGTCTACACCTCAAATGGAAGCCGCATACCAAATATCAAGTCTCTGCTATGGCTGGTTCATGAGAAGAAGATTTTTTAAAATTTTGTGCATTTTGGCCCCACCCCACTCCACAATATGAGTAGAAATCCAATTTGAAGAAAAACCCAAATGCCCCTACATAACCACTATTTACATGAAATTTAATTAAAATGTGGCCAGTGGTTTAGGAGAAAGAGGCTCAAACACCAACTTCACGCAGGACGACGGATGGACGATGGACGAAGAGTGATAAGAAAAGCTCACCTGACTTTCAGTCAGGTGAGCTAAAAAATAGGCCGATTAAATCGTCAGATATGTACCCATACGCGCAACTAGTAGAAAGCTGTAACGACGGATGGTCACCCCCGATGCCGACATTATGTGTACCGTACATGGTATGGGTACACATTACACATAAGCCGAAAAAAAAATGGATTGGAGGAGTGCCCGATTTGATGGATAACAGGTTAATATCCCCGGATCAAATTATTAGCCTTACACAAAAAACTATACAGCTTGGCACATCAGTAACCTGAATACATATATAAAGTAACCTGATAATCGGATTAATATTTTTTGTGTTATCACATGCCAAAGATATGGAAGGGAAGAATTCTCAATTTGAAGGATAAAGGGTTAATATCTCAGGATCAAATTATCAGATTTACACCCAAAACTATACAACTCGGCACATCAGTAATCTGAAGATATGTATAAAGTAACATGACAATTGGACTGACATTTTTTGAGTTATCTCATGCCAAAGGGATTGGAGGAATTCTCAATTTAAAGGATAAAGGGTTAATATCCCAGGATCAAATTACACCAAAAACTATACAGTTCGGTACATCAGTAACCTAAACATATACATAAAGTAACATGACAAACTGATTGATATTTTGTGAGTAATCGCATGCCAAAGAAATGGATTGGAGGAATTCTCAATTTGATGGATAAAGGGTTAATATCTCAGGATTGAATTATCAGATTTAGACCAAAAACTATACAGCTCGGCAGATCAGTAACCTGAACACAAATCAAAAATAACATGACAATCTAAGCAAAATTTTTCAAGTTATCGAATGCCAAAGAAATAGATACAGATGTCGGAGGACGGACGGTCGGACAGACAGGCAGACGGACGGACAGACAAAGGATGGACGAACGACGGAGAGCCACCCCGGATGCCGACATTATGTGTATCATACATGGTATGGGTACACATAAAAATTATCCATTTCTCCACGACGCCTCCTCTAGTTCGAGCCCCCCCCCCCCCCCCCCCCCGTGTGCACCGTCCAACTCGGCCCAAAGGACGAGTCGCCCATGCTCGTGAATGCGTTATACGTTGTTCTTGCCTCGACATCAAATTTGACACGCAAGCATTTACATTGTGCCGTGACTTTCTTGAGGTGCACAGCATCAAACTTCTTCCCTGGCCCCCACTTTCGCCAGATTTGTTGCCAATCGAGCATCTTTGGAATCAATTTGACCGTCGGGTACGACTTCATGAATGATCTTCAGACGTTAGGCGAGTTACGTAATGTTCTAAGGCAGGAGTGGAACGCAATACCACAGGGTGACATCCAGAGACTTATCAGGTCCTTGCGCCGTCGACGTCTTGGCATCCAAGAGACAAACGGTGGACATACACGCTAAATTGATTGCATATGTGAACTTTTCATTTCACCCCATGCCTGAATTGCGACGTCCTGACGTGACGCTGGCAACAGTAAGAACATGAAATTATGCAAATTCATACATCTAGACTCGAAATATGAACTTACAATAATTTGTTTGGGATTAAAGTCGATAATACTAAAACAAGAGGTCCCAAGGGGCCTGAGGGCGCTCACCTGACATGGTAGCCTAAATATCAACCCAGAGAATTGATTTCAACAAGTTGCATCTGTTCCTTCTAAGAAAAGTTTATACCAAATATCCAAAGATTCTAACCAGTGGATCTAAAAAAAAAAGATTTTTAAAGAATATTCCTCATATTGAACTAAGTTATAATTCAGGCTCCCACAGGGAGCCCATATATGAACTCAGGGACATGGCTTTAATAAACTTGAATCTCACCCCCTAAGGATGCTGCACACCAAATATCAGAACATTCCGACTGCTGGATCTGAAAAAGAAGATTTTTTAAAGAAAATTCATCAATTTGAATTAAGTTACAATTCGAGATCCCACACTGAGGCCAAATATGGACCTAGGGACATGGCTTGAACAAACTTGAATCTCACCCCCTAAGGATGCTGCATACCAAATATCAAAACATTCTGAAGAAGATTTTTAAAGAAAATTCCTCATTTTGAACTAAGTTATAATTTGGGCTATCACAGTGAGCCCAAATATGAACCCAGGGACTTGGCTTGAACAAACTTGAATCTCACCCCCTCACCCCCCCCCCCCCCCCTAAGCATGGTGCACACCCAATATCAAAGGATTCTGCCCGCTGAATATTGAGAAGAAGATTTAAAAGAAATTTGCCAGAAAAGCACTAAGTTCAAATTTGGGCTCCTATACTGAGCACAAATATAAACCCAGGGGGTCGATTTGTACAAACTTGAATCAGATCCACCCCACAATGTTGCATACCAAATATCAAAAGATTCTGACTGCTGGATCTGGAGAAGAAGATTTTTGAAGAAATTTGCCTGAAATGCACTAAGTTCGAATTCGAGCTTCTATAGTGAACCCAAATATGAATCTGGGGAGCCGATTTGAACAAATTTGAATCAGATCCACCCCACAATGTTGCATACCAAATATCAAAAGATTCTGCCTGCTGGATTTGGAGAAGAAGATTTTTTAAGAAATTTGCCTGAAATGCACTAAATTCAAATTTGGGCTCCTATATTGAGCCCAAATATAAACCCAGGGGGGGGGGGGGCGATTTGAACAAACTTGAATCAGATCCACCCTACAATGTTGCATACCAAATATGAAAAGATTCTGCCTGCTGGATCTGGAGAAGAAGATTTTTTAATGTTTTTCCCATTGCCTTCAGTGTCAAAAAGTGCTGACTCAGCACTTTTTCAAAGTCCTGAGAAAAGTACCTTGTGATCAAACCGATAGGGATTTTTTTAACCATTCTATTCTACTGGATAAAAGTAAGCTTTATACAAAATAAGAATTCTCTGTGCCGTGTAGTTTTGGAGATGTGGCAGTTTTATGTTTTTTCCTATTTTTAGCTCCAGAGGTTCCCACGGGGCAAAGAGAAAATTTTTTTCGCATCAATCAACTACTTATGACCCATTATCATCTCATATCAAATTCGGTTCAAATCGACCTCACGGTTCAGAAAAAAGAATTTTTAGGCGTGGCCAAAATTTTTGCCCCTCCCATAACGAAGGCAAATAATGCCCGACAAACTTTTCTTGAACAAACTTGATTCTACACCTCAAAAGGAAGCTGCATACCAAATATCAAGTCTCTGCTACTGCTGGTTCATGAGAAGAAGATTTTCAAAGATTTTGGTGCCCATTGGGGGCATGGCTCCACCCAGGATGAGGGGCAACTTCATTTGAACAAATCTGAATTGACATTAGGTAATGAACATTTACTCAACATTTGAAAAATATTGGGCCAGTGATTTCTCCGAAGTTGGTTTTGTAAAGTTTACGCCGGACGACGACGGACGCCGGACGACAGACGACGACGGACGGACGACGGACGGAAGGCGATTAGTAAAGCTCACCTTGAGCTTCGCTCAGGTGAGCTAAAAATTGATCCTCAAAAGTTTATTATACTTTCTTTTTTGACTCAGTATATAGTAGAAAAGGAAATCATGGTATAAATTACTCTTCGCTATAGTTATACGTCTGTAACACGTCTTGATTGAATGCTTGAGTGTTCTGGACTGCTTGACTTCAGATTTTACTTACGGACGATCTCTCATAATAATTGACCGTGTTCAATTAGGCTAAGCTTTTGTTAATTTGTTTTTCTCAATTATATTAAAAATACTTCAACTTGCGTGTCAACAAAAGTTACAAGTCACCAGCTTCCAGTTTATCTTTTTGTTCTGGGCTTTTGACTTTTTGACCAGCCACCGATATGTTCATTCTTTTGGTAATTGTGCTGAATAACTGAAAATGTTGTAAAAAAAATTCAATACTTGGAATTTGTCAGGTTTCAAGCGCCACCCCCACCCCACCCCCCTCATCCCCATGTTCAATTACAATAAAACAAAAAATATAAACAAGAAAGAAAACAACAAAACTCATGTTAACTGGAAGTGAAATTGATTAATTTTGTTTTTTTAAATTTGTTCAGACGAGTTTGCCTTGTTACAATTTTTTGTTACAAGGCAAATCTATACGAAAATTATTTTTTTTATTTTTTACACCTAAGAGAATATGAAGTGTATCTGAAGCCTTCTAACTGAGGCGTCGGCACTTTCCAGTAGAACCTAAGCATGGGCTTTTACCAGTCAACCACATAAACCAGCATTAACGAAACAACTTGAAATGGTTAATTACGGAATGCGGGGCTACAATTCCAGCTGGAGTGGACGTTCCACCCAATGGTATTACTAAACTTGTATAGACATGCATAAGCACACGCTATGTTTGAATCAACGAGTCTCTGGATAATACCGATGTATTCATTAGATGATTTTGATTGTACACTTTCGTGTTTGTCAAACAGCTGAAAACTTATTATCCAAATTGAAATTCAAATCCCTTGGCATTTCAATGGAATTTATCCCCACTCCACTTACGACTCCATCTATGGGTGGTTCCCAGGCTAAACATTTTTTTTCTCTCAGAAACTGTAAATATCAATCGGGTGGTATCTTACCCAGAGTGGAATTCTTGTGGTACCCTACTGTTCCTGGGATATAGAAATTAAATCTTTTTCACAGCTTACTTATTGCTATTTCTATACATTGTCGGGTGGCTGGGGTGGGGGCTGCTAGGGGGGGGGGGGTGAGAAATTCACTTACAGCGGCCTAGACTTAAGACTACCATGACCTATTCGAGTCACAGGAATGCATTTACTTGTTGTGACCACGCCAGGGTTCCTCTCCAGTCTCCGATCAGGGTTGTATCAACGGTTTTAGAGAGGGGATACTTTCCAGGCTAATGGAGGGACGTGAGGTAAGGAAATCTTATAGTGAAACAGGTATTGCTACGGAAGTTCAAGGGACGCAAAAGCAGTAGAAACAATTTAGTGGGTAACCATCGTTACCATTTTATTGCTCAGCGCATCTTTGGTGGCTTTGCTGCTGTGGTTTGATCCACATTTACCCTAAGGTTAAATACACAACAGCTTAACCCTTTGAACCCGCGAGGTCGCTTTCCGGCCCAGGAACATGATACGTCATACTGTCACTTAGTAGGATGGCTGCTAACTTAAAGTGTGGGGTAGACCAATCAATATTTTCAACGTGCAACCCCAAGGCTGGTAGGAGAACCAAATTTGGTTACATAGAACCAAATATCCACAGGTTTTGGTTCTTCAGTCTGTCATATTAACTGGACTGTTAAGCCCTCTGGACATTGTATAAATTGTAAAATATAAAGCCGTGCCAAGTTGATGTTTTTAACCCTTTGATACTTTTGAAGGTCTTATGATGTACGAAATCAAACAGCGCGTTGATACTTTGTGGTCATTTTGTTTTGTTATTATTTTTCGATTTTTTAAAGTTTTAACCTCAATTCCTATTTTCTCCCGAATAGTGCTCAGTGACAACCTTTGAACCAAATGTTATTGCAGCTTAAAATACTAATATAATCCTACTGTCAAGACTTCTTAACTGGTTGTGTGCTAGAAATCACTATCAGGGCTTTCAAAAAATTAGGATACCAGAGCAAAAGGCAAGACTTTTCTTGCTTATATTTCATATTCAGTCAAACACAAATAATATTTTGTTTATATAGATTTGTTTTATTACAAATTATTGGAGAGTGCCTGTGGGCACTCTCCAATAATTTGTAATGAAACAAGTTTTGAATAACAAATTCAGCCGACCAAAAAAAATATAGCCCTCAACCAGATAATCACTAACGTGAAAAATATCTTGTTATTTGTACTTTCCAACGTTTGACGCCGCATTTTGACAAACGTTGAAGAAACTGAATTCCCAGTGACGTTTGAATGTCAGGATAATTAAAGTCTCATGGTTCCGCTCCACAGTTTTCCAGGCATTTCCAAATGTGACATGCCATACACTCTCTTCAAATGCAAATATTCTGTAACTTAGTTATCTAACCCATTACATGTATTACATTTCCCAAATCCACAAAAAAACATATAACACTATCTGACTAAGTAGAAATAAACACTCTGAATGTGGGTGGAATTATTTATTGTCAAAGGCAAGACATCAACCTGAAAAATTGCCTGAAAAAATACCGAAACCAGTCATTTTCAGCCGCCAAGCAGCCTTAAAAGCAGAATTTTCCCATCAACCCCGCCTACCCCTGGAGCAGAGCATCCCTTGTTTCTAAAATGCCAAAATTTTTTTATATGTTTCCGTCTTATTTTTAAGTTACCTGTCTGCTAACAAACCCGTGTAAAAATTACATTTAAAAAAATAGCCAATTTTTCGAAGCCACTGTTTACCATAATACATCTGGTAATTTACCCCTATGTATCAGACTCCAACTTTGGGACCAAAACTTCAAATTCTCTTGTCCAACAAAAAGCCTAATGTAATCATATATCTGATACTAAAATATATCTCTATTTTACATGGCCTTAGTTTCAACATACGCCCTTTGTTTAGAATTTCACCCCTGTGCAATAGTGCGAATCTGTGGAGCGGAACCTTAAAGAGAAAACAAGAGTGATCTCCCCCTGGATTTCACTCAGGCAAAATAATGGAGTCTATCCTGAGTTGAATGAACAAAAACCACAAGTCTCTATTTTCAACCAGTAAAAAGATACAGCATGGCCTTTCTGATTGCCAAATAGCTTTTTCAGCCAGATTTTGCCCGATTTTCACAACCACACCACACCACACCACCTCAACACCCCCCCCCACCCCCACCCCCACCCCCCATTTCTCTGAGCCACTTCAGATAGTATTTTTGTTATTACCACCAGCCACATTGACTACCCAGGTCCTGCCAATGGCACTGTTAAATACAATCAAAATGTAAAACAATAAGCACTAATAACCATAGCTTTTTTGGGGGGGTGGGGGGGGGGGTGCTCTCTACAGCTTGACGGACGAATGACACACAGACATGACACCAATGACCAAAATGAAAAAGTAGACACCATGACTGCAAATCTCTGGTTAACAGTAACAACCAGGCTGTCCATAACTGCATAAATTTGTCATAAATACAAGGCTCGGTGTTTAGGAAAGGCAGTGCTCTACCTTAATGCTTTTGAAATCTTGACGAAAATTCAAAACAAGTGCGAAATTAGGCTACATCAATAAATTTCTCAAAATTTCCACTTATTTCCTTCCAGTTGTGCTGAGATATCACTTGATGAATGTTAACTTCTACTAACAATAGCACACAAACCAGAAATAATGAAAAGTTTTTTGAAAAATGGTGTATTTATAACTCAAACACAAATAAGGAACTTCCTGGTTCATGAATTGACACTGACGGCAGAATGCTCTTTAAGGTTCCGCTCCACAGTTTTCCAGGCATTTCCAAATGTGACATGCCATACACTCTCTTCAAATGCAAGTATTCTGTAACTTAGTTATCTAACCCATTACATGTATTACATTTCCCAAAACCCCAAAAAACATATAACACTATCTGACTAAGTAGAAATAAACAATCTGAATGTGGGTGGAATTATTTATTGTCAAAGGCAAGACTTCAACCTGAAAAATTGCCTGAAATAATACCAAAACCAGTCATTTTCAGCCGCCAAGCAGCCTTAAAAGCAGAATTTTCCCACCAACCCCGCCTACCCACCCCTGGAGCAGAGCACCCCTTGTTTCTAAAATGCAAAAAAAAAAATTATGTGTTTCCGTCTCATTTTTTAGTTACCAGTCTGGTAACAAACCCGTGTAAAATTACATTTAAAAACATAGCCAATTTTTCGAAGCCACTGTTTCCCATAATTCATCTGGTAATTTACCCCTATGTATCACACTCCAACTTTGGGACCAAAACTTCAAATTCTCTTGTCCAACATCAAGCCTAATGTAATCATATATCTGATACTAAAAATATATCTCTATTTTACATGGCCTTAGTTTCAACATACGCCCTTTGTTTAGAATTTCACCCCTGTGCAATAGTGCGAACTGTGGAGCGGAACCCAAAAGGTTAATTGGCGACGAAGCAACGTCAGAAATACGTGTTCAATTATTCCATCACGCAGCAACGGCAATTTCTTTGTATAAACACAGGGCAACGAAAGCGGGGTGACGGAGTAGTTACGGCATTTGACTTCAAACCGAAAAATCCACGGTTCGATCTCTGCCAAGAGTAACTACGTTGTGTCCTTGGGCAAGGCACCTTATCCCAATTGCCCACGTGATGCGGGGGGGGGGGGGTACGATAAGACATACTGCACGTCGATTGAGCTCTTGTCTTCAACCAATGCTAACCATGCTAGTGCGGAGTTACAATGTTGGGGAGTCTGACAGTTGCTTGCCGCTGTTCGGTGGTTTTCTCCGGGTACTCAGGTTTCCTCCCCTCCAAAAACTGTCCAACCCGAGATCACCCTGGGCTGTCGAAAGTGTCGTTAAACCCCAATAAATAAATAAATAAAAAAATAAATAAATAAACACTCACAGAACTAACAACCACCTGAGACTAGCACCTTTCTGAGACTAGTATCCACCTACGAAGGCCTTTAAACAAATTAGGTTGCCGCGTTGCTGGATACAGTAGACAACTGAGTTTTTCAAGAGCCATGATGCTATCTTGGACTATGTGTTCCAGTTATACGATTGCTGATACAGAGTGTTGTAACTCTGAGTTCACTGCACTCTGAAGTGCAGCATTTAGTAAACATAGCGTGCAGATCTTCCAGTTAAGATATGAGCTTGCCGCTTGGCTCGCCCAACCCGCGGGATTTAAACCCCTGCCTCCAAGACCACTAGACCTTCTACATGTCTCCCGGTCACCAGTCTGCTCCTGTGCATTACCTTGCATTCTACATCGGAGGTTATAAAGGTTCACCGCAGCACCTCCAAGAGACAACATCAAGCAGAACTTTTCACCTGATCAACGTGAAAGGTCTGTTGCTCTGTTCAAAGGATTATTTAATATCGTCTGCATGAGACCAAAACAATTTTTCGTCAGTCAGTTCAATTACAAAAACTATCAAAATTTACTCACTTGGGAAATACACTGACACTCAGTGAGTTATGCTTTCAAGATCTTGTCTTCTAACATTTATTGAGAAATAAAAAAAAACCCTCAACAATATCGGAAATCGGCTGCTATTTGGCCAATTGGGGATACTTTTCTGATGAATTGTTTCAGCATTTACACTTCGCACTGTGACCCTTGTCAACCCAAATTCTCGTATGAGATCGACCTGGGAGGTAAAAAGCACTTCGAACTTGGGGATGCACGGCCAGCGGTGACCCATGTGTCTTTGTGGGTATGGCCGCAATACAGTAGACAAAGCAATGCGTGGGACACGCGCACCTCTACACTGAAAAAAAGGCACATTTTTTGCTCCATATTTAACCCTTTACCTTACATAGCGGCCAGAAAGGGCCAGAACATTAACCAGACAAGCCTACCACAAATTAAAATATCTCACAAGTTTCCCAATAAAACCATACAAATATGGATATCATTAGAACCAGCTCGTCGAGCTGGTTCTAATGATATCCATATTTGTATGGTTCTATTGAAAAATTGAGAAATTTGTTTTTGAAGAATGTTACATTAAATTATTTTTAAAAATACTGTGTTATTTAAAGGTTTAACAAACGTATTATATATGACTTTGAAGGCATTGAAATAGAGATATAGTAAATGGGGGAATCTTCGGTCACATCTCCCCCCCCCCCCCCTCTCTCTCTCTCTCTCTCTCTCTCTCTCTCTCTTCGCATTTGTTGGGAATTTTAGTAATAACTTTACATTGCAGTCTTAATTTATCACTGATTCTAAAACATTTCTTGTCCATTATGCCGTTTGCAAACTGACGAACAAGTTCCTTCGTAAAACTTTGTGAAGGGCTAATTTAATCCTTTGAACCTTCCTTTCCTGGACTGGTATCACCTTTGTGTACACTTATAGTGGGATGGGTCAGTCCAATATCAATATACGAGAGGAAAAAATAATAACTGCAGTCTACAGCCGACTGGCTGCAGACTAATGCCCCGTGTATAGACCCTCTTATAATAAGAAACAAATGGGTCGAAATTATGCATTGAACCGAAAAAAAATCCATAATTTATTTATTTATTGGGGGTTGACGACACCTTGATAGTCAGGGTAACCTCATGTTGAACAGTTTTACGGGTAGAGGAAGCCAAGGTACCCGGAGATAACCACCGAATAACGGCGAGCAAGTGTCAGACTGTCCAACGTACTAACTCCACACAGGCAGGGTTAGCATGGTTGAAGACAAGTGCACCATCGACGTGCAGTAGAATGCTTTAGTACACAGTGCCTCCTTGCCCCCACCTGGGTAATCGGGATTAGGTGCCTTGCCCAAAGGCACCACGCATCACCATTGCCGGGGATGGAACCGTGAAGTTGAGTGCTGAAACCACTGAGCTCAGGAATAATAATAATAATAATAATAATATAATAATAATAATAATAATAATAATAATAATAATAAAAATAAATAATAATAATAATAATAATATAATAATAATAATAATAATAATATAATAATAATAATAAATAGTAATAATAATAATAATAATAATAATTATTACTTGAGTCTTCCTTCGATTTGCCGCGGTCCTCTTCCGAGAAGGCCTACCTCAATCCCATCCCCGCCGAGTAATTTCACCGCACTCCCCTTCCTAATTTCCCAGCATTCAGACACAAACAACTGTTTTATAATTTCCTCCACTGGCACTTTCTCAATCCACCCGACTATAATATTGACCATTTCCGCCATGTCATCCCTCATCCCCTTATCTCTCGTGTTTCCATCGGTCTCTCAATTAGTCTCATTCAACTAGGCAAGTATTAGGGACATTCTAAAATGAAATATTCCAGGTCTCTGTTCTCTTAAGCTGCACATCTGACACCCTCTTCCACCACCTTTTCGTATTTCACCTTGACTCTAGTGGCTATGATCTCACAATGCCCCCTCCCCTCAACAAAAATCTATGGAGGTACTCCTCAAAACCTGGCACATCATTTTTGCACATTCGTACAACGAACGTTTGACCATAACTTCAGCTCACCAGTTTCTGTTGGAATCTTCGAGGACCCTTCCCCCGATAAAAATGCCTCCTACTTCAGCCCCCCTCCCCCACTCCCTCTCTAGATTTTCAGTCTCAACAGAATAATTCTCCATTATCTCCCTAACCTGCCCTGTCCATCCTGACGGAATATTGAAGTCATTTTACACACAAGGTTAACCAGGTCGTTTCCCCATTTCCATGCTATCCATTGGGGATGGGGTAACAGGGTTTCTTCAGGGTGGGTAATAATTTTGTGCTTTATGGACCCTCGATGGCCGAAGGTAACACGCGATTGCCACAGGCAAAAGCTTCAATAGTACGAGAAGGGTGTCCCCTCTTGTTGGTGGGGGAGGGGGGACCTCCGCCAGGAAATGGTTTGAAATTTCAAGCTCATGAGAATGAATCAGGGGCCTCAATACTCTTTTCGGGGAATTTACATGAGTAATTTTGGTGATTGAAATAAAATCTAGCTGTTATTTTCTACAGTATTACAGGGGGACCTTAACCAAAACTTGGATCCAAAGTCCGTAATATAATTTTGATGTGATACGTTTCATGGACGTACCACATCAGAAAATTACATTACGGACTTTTGGGTCCAAGTTGGATGAATATTTTCCACGAGTGGACCTTTTTGAGTTTGTTTTTCTTGATATTAGTTTTTTTCTGGAATGGGGGGGGGGGGGGGGGGGGGGGGGGGGGGGGGGAGTCACATTTACCATTATAACCTCTTGCACCCTGCTATCTGTAACCAACCACCCTATATACCGGTATATACCGTTTGTTAGAATGTCATTATACATTACAATGGTGTGGAAAAGATAGAAAACTGATGCTAGCTAGAGAAAGGTGGAATCGATTCCAGAGGTGAGAATGGATCAGAGGCCTAACTTCTGGGGAGTACACCAGCACTCCCCCCCCCCCCCCCCCCCCCCCAGAAAAAAAACATAAAACTAACAAGAGGCCCCAAAGAGCCTTAATCGCTCACCCGGCCAAAGTGGTTTCAAAGAAGTATTTGGGGTCACATTCAGTTAGACATGGTTCATCAACACTACAAAGGAATGAAATCATGAGAGACAAATTGTATGGAATTAGGGACATGGATTGAACAAACTTGAATCTTACCCCCCACCCCCCCCCCCCCCCCCCCCCCCCCAAGGATGCTGCATACCAAATATCAAAAACATTCATCTGCTGGATCTGAAGAAGAAGATTTTAAAAGAAAATTCCTCATTTTGAACTAAGTTATCATTCAGGCTTCCACAGTGAGCCCAAATATGAACCCAGGGACTTGGCTTGACAAACTTGAATCTCACTCCCTAAGGATGCTGCATGCCAAATATCAAAACATTTCGACTGCTAAATCTGAAGAAGATTTTTAAAGAAAAATTCCTCATATTGTCTAAGTTATAATTCGGGCTCCCACAGGGAGCCCAAATATGGACTTAGGGACTTGGCTTTAACAAATTTAAATCTCACCCCCAAGGATGCTACACACCACATATCAAAACATTCCGACAGCTGGATCTGAAGAAGAAGATTTTTTAAGAAAATTCCTCATTTCGAACTAAGTTAAGAGGCTAGATTTGCTATTGTTTTCCTGGGAAGTATAACAAGAGGCCCCAAGGGGCCTGAGGGCGCTCACCTGACATGGTAGCCTAGATATCAACCCAGAGAATTGATTTCAACAAGTTGCATCTGCTCCTCCTAAGAAAAGCTTATACCAAATATCAAAGATTCTGACCAGTGGATCTAAAAAAAAAAGAAGATTTTTAAAGAATATTCCTCATATTGAACTAAGTTATAATTCAAGCTCCCACAGTGAGCCCAAATATGGATCTAGGGACATGGCTTGAACAAACTTGAATCTCACTCCCCTAAGGATGCTGCATACCAAATATTAAAACATTCTGACTGCTAGATCTGAAGAAGAAGATTTTTAAAGAAAATTCCTCATTTTGAACTAAGTTATCATTCGGGCTCCCATAGTGAGCCCAAATATGGACCTAGGGACATGGCTTGAACAAATTTGAATCTCACCTCCCTAAGGATGCTGCATACCAAATATCAAAACATTCCAACTGCTGGATCTGAAGAAGAAGATTTTTAAAGAAATTTGCATGAAATGCACTAAGTTCGAATTTGAGCTTTTATAGTGAGCCCCAAATATAAATCCAGGGGCCAATTTGAACAAACTTGAATCAGATCCATCCCCACAATGT